>JAWQFJ010003614.1:0-15000 GCA_034096865.1 Theodoxus fluviatilis
GATCATCAGCAACTTCAGTCTGGGACACAGTGGGCAGCGGTCATGATGCGAGTGCTGTCCAGGATGGACCCGCCGCAGATGAAGTTTCCGTTCCTGTAGAGTCCCACCAGGCTGGGGAACTCGCACTGACTGGCAACGGTGCCGCCCACTATCCTGGACTGCGGTCCCAGCTCCGCACACTGGGCTGTCAGGGAAGGCGTAGGACTGAGTTACATAGACCACCGACACTGAGACAGTAAAGCAGTTTCATTACGTATATGCATATGCTTTTCAGGATGGTATGCCTGTGCAATCATGCAGAACACACAGCTTTAAACAGAGTAAAAGGTTGAAAGGAAGATATTGAGTTCGATCGGATGACTTCCTTCATTCACCCAGTTTACCAGTTACTTTTCCATCGCCACCCCCAACCCCTCCTCATTCCCTCCAGCTCCCACTACCCTCCTTCCATCCCCTCCCCCCCCCCCCCCCCTTCCCTCTCTCACTCTCACTCCGGTCCATTACTCCTTCCACTTCATGTCAACGCTAACTAATCTTGACTAGATCATTCAGCGACTGGATATTGGAGAAGGTTAGTACAAGGCAGTGGGTTAGTCCATCTTCTGGATGATAAAAGGTAAGAATTATGGTCCATACAGCGACAGCACCCATTTCTGGAACTCGAGCCGTTTTTAAACTTTACCCCTTGATCGTTGTGCCACTTTACGAATACCTTGCTGGCCCCTGAAGACAAATACAATGACCCGAAATGGTACACACAGTCAGGCACAGCACAGTGTCTATTCCTTGAGAATCATCCAAACCCAGTGCTGGGTCGCGAACGAATACATGGGCTAACTAATGTACAGTGTGCCACCACTGCTCTCGCAGGAACCCAGATTTACTCCTAGGTGAAGAGAGGCATCGCGAGTTTGGCACCTTGGCCAAGGATGCAACCCTTGGGTCTGCGCAGCTTCGAACTAACCACTAACCACTAACCTCCTGGAATAGTAGACGAGTGCTCGAAACACTAGACTAGATCTGTTGACCTAGCACAACTTTCATCCTTCACAAAAGAGCTGTACAGAACGAATACATTCACTTCGATTCATTGAACAGGTTGTCAGGTTTGCTCTGTTTGCATAGCATCTTTCTCACAGATCCCCCTGAACATTGCTCCTGGTGGTTCCCTGTTAATCCTGCTAACTTGTTGTTTGTCTATCGATTTCGATGACGATCACCTATAATCACCCCAAGGGCAAGGGGGGTTGAGGAGGGGGGGGGGGGGGGGGCGGGACAAAGGGATGGTTGCCTTTTACGTTCAGTGTTTGCTGCGCAGGTGGCTGTTGAGGCCAATTCGCGCTTTGAACGTTCTTATGCAATGAGAACATGGGATGGAAATGTCCTGACTGGTACAGGGAGCATCTGCACGCGACTTTCGGGCTTGTCGACGCTGCTCTGCTGCAGTAGTTATGTCTGCCTCACAGCGTGCTGATCCTGTTAACTTACCTGATCAATGTGTAGCAACAGTATTGCGGGCTAACGTTGGAGTTCTGCGACCATTTGTACGGTGAAATGGCGCGGCCAGTTTTTAACTACGTAAGGTGGGGGTTTTTTAATTGGTGGTGGTTGGCTGTCGCGAACGACATTGGCAGACTGTGCAGTCTAGTCTCTCCACCGAATATGTTTGTTGATACGACTCACCAGGCCGATGTGCAAGCCACTTTGGCCTTTTGACGGGGACAATATGGACACTGGAAGGCAGCTCTATAGAGGTGCGTTTCTCAGAAGCAATTCTAACGCATCATCTACAATTCTCTCGTGGCATCAAAGTCGCGTTTTGTTTTAAATGATAATTTTAAAGTGTTCAAAGATAAACGCTCACAGCGAGCACTTGCGATACCCAATTTTTTTTAAATTCCTAACTGAACCTGTCCACAGAGGCGCTCGCCTTAAGCGCTCATCTCAGAACATTTTAATAATACTTTCGGAAGGAAACACGCCTCTGGGAGGATCGCGCGTGATGAGTTAGGGCATTCTAGTAAACTAGAGATTTCGCCTACCGGCAAAAGTATCTCTAGCACAGTTCACATCACGTGATGGAAGGTTTTCAGCCAATTTATGCAAGCGGAGGTCACACGAGAGGCTTGTGGGATAGCCGATGTGCTCCCTGACATACGCCATTAAAGTAGTTCTAAGACTATTTCGCACAAAACTCTTAACTTACTCTTGTTGAGACAACAAACAAGCGTTTATTCGATACAATAAAATGTTTGTGTTGAAATGGAAACAAGTTTTTACATCTGACTGATTTCTTAAAAAAAGTGGATAGAAAAATAGTATCAGAACGAACTATTTTTGGCGCAAGGCTGTAATGCGAAGGGTCAAGCCTATTACGCATTCATTGCGAACTGTGCCAGAGTCAATACTACTGACTCGGGTTTACAGAATGGAGTTAGGGTTGCCTCTGGGAAACGCGCCTACGGAGTCTTGAGTTGCACGCACGTGTATTTTGTACTTTTGTTTTTTGCTCTATGAGTGTGTATGCGTGAGGACAAGCAGTCGGTATTTACCTCGAGGTGGTGAAGTCGCTGGAACAGAAGAAGAAACACATTCTCATGTTCTTTGTAGTGAAGTAAGTTAAAGTAACAAAAAATACAAATATCTTTGAGGTCTTATTCCTCTCCATTCAAATTTGGTAAACTCCCACTACAGTATAAATAAATCAATTCACTTCACAAGGAATCACGAAATGAAATATTTCCTTCCTTAGGGTATGAAAAAAGTTTTTCTCTTTTGTTTTTTTGTTCATTTTTTCTGTCGCGTTACATGTATTCCCAAATGGGTTTAATTTTGAAAATGATTTGCTGGACTGCGTTTTCTAATAAACTAGAGATCAAACTTCCCCTCATTGATGTTCTTCAAACATGTTATATTTCTATGATTTATCATTACTACTACCACTACCACTACTACTACAGCTGCTGCTGCTACTACTACTAATACTAGGTCATTAAAACTTCACCCTGGAATAACATGTTCATCTCGAACTCCTGAGGATCTACTCGTCCTATACAGATGGATGGATGGATGAATTTTTACGGCATATCAGCCTTCGCAGACTTTTTAAGACCGTTGATTAAACAAAAATCACTAGAGTTGGTCAGTATTAGAGCAGGTCGAGTCAGAACTTTCCTAGTTATTCGCCTTTTACGAAACACGCACGGAGGCGCGATGGGTCTATTCTCATCCGCAACTCACAGCGGGATCGTCCTATGCAGAAAAAACATTATCATGCAACAGTGGTAGAATAAATGCTCACGACTTGACTTTATTCTAAAAGTTTGCAACCAGTGCTAAAGAGTCACCAGCATTTCCAATGTACAGTGTGTACTGTAATATTACAACATTGATATCTGCGATGACACGAATGATTACCAAGCCCTTTGCCATTAAACAAAAGCTGTGCCTAGTGTGTTCTAAATGTGCTGCCTGTCTCGGCCTCCAAGCCTTGAGAGTAACTCTTTGCTTAGTCTACTTTGACACAGTCAAAGGTTGTTAGTGAATGCAATCACCTCTCCAATTCACTCTTTGTTCATCGATTCAGTTGCAACATTATTCATTTGGATTTGTTTCTATCATTCATGCAACAATGCTTGCATCCATCAGTCAATTTATTCGCTAGTTCATTTATGTCAGCATTCTTTTCTCCATTCACCTATTTGTGCATTCATTTATTCATCCGTTGGGTACGTTTTGCTTTAAAAGGTTAATTTCGCCATATAATGAAATTCGTCAGGTTCTTCTCTCCCCCACTCATCCCTTTGGGAGTGGGGCGTAAAAACTGACCTACCTCATCTCCCACCGCGTTCTGTAAGAGGCGAGGAACCAGTGAAATTGTGACTTGACTGTCTCTTATTCTAACACATTTTGATGATTTTTTTCGTGATCAAAGACTTTAAATAGTCTTCAAAGGCCGATAAACCATAAAACTCCAGCCAACAAGCTAGCCAACCAGCCAGCCATCTTCCCTACCCGACCCACTTTACTCCACCCCCACCCTCCACCCCGCAAGGGGACTCACTGGGGCACGAAGGGCAGCAGGCGCCTGAGGTGTAGACGGGGTTGGAACACTGGAGCTGAGGACACGTGGGACTTGTGCAGGACACTTGGCCGCTGCGGCACGTGCAGCTCGTGCAGGGGTTGGTGCTGGGTACGCTCTGACCCTCGCTGTAGCTCACGCCGTTCACCGTGCATCGGACAGGCTCTGGTGCTGGAGACATGAATTTTTAATGCTGTGTCAAAGACTCTGGCTAGTGCACAAGCGGATTTTCTTGCTCTGTCTTTTAAAAAAATATTCAAACCGTATTCGGACCCCTTTCATTGACACCCGCCCCCTCCCCCTTCGCCCCCCTAACCCCGACAAAAAAACAAACAAACTCAGCGTTGTGTACATTATCTGAGTAATAATACATTTTCAAAAATCACAATGTGGCTTACATTAATAAACTGCTCGATTGTTTATGGGAAACTTTCATCAGAGAGACCGACAACCAAATCCTTTCAAATTATTATTTGTAAAGGGAAATATATTATTTAATATAGCGACTTATCCCCCGTTTTTGGATCTCGAACTGCCTTATGCATTACTCCCTGAGCACTGGGCCGCTCAATCGCTTATCTCGTTGTTGTGAAAACAGTAGAGTTGTATTTAGTCAAAGTGCGTAGACCCAACGTTGGTATGGGTATCTTTGACAGGTATGGCGGGTATCAAAGATCAATCATGGCATATACCTACAGCACGACAGGACGGTAAGTTACCAGAGCTTCTACTTTACGGAAAACACTTGTCGGAAGAGGAAGATAACCTCTTCATTCACACACACTTTGCAACAGTACTTGCAAGATGCGACAACCATCAAAACGTGAAGTTTTTGCCTTATTCAAACGAAGACAAGTCAAAATGGACCCAGTCGAATACAATATACTTTTTTTTTAAATCCAGTACTGATTAATGTTCATCAGGCGCAAGAGTTAAAAGCGTGTACTCACAGGAGGGGTCCAGTGAAGATTTATTAGTAGAAAATGTGCACCTTTCATCATCTCGTTTCCTTTTGTCTCCATTTAAACACGTCTTCGTTTTTAATAAGAATTTTACCACGCGTTGGTTGTGCAACGGCCGATAGGCGGCCATTTTATTTTTAATTGTGGAATTCAACAACCCCCTAGGGCTCCAATTTCCTCTGTACAAGGAAACCCACGGGATTCCCTGGCAGTTGGGGGTTAAGTAAAACGTGGTGCAAAAACAATAAGTGTTTCGACTGAAGTTTTGGGATAACATAATATTAGGTGCGGGTAACTCAGCGTCAGGGGGTGGGGGTGGGGGGTAGAGGTGAGTGTTTGTGTGTGTGTGGACAGTATAAGTTAATACTTTTTCATAGTGCAAAAATTAAAAGAAAATTAATTCCCCCCTCCCCCCCCCCCCCTCCCCCAAATATGCTATGTAGTCGTATGGAGAGTTTCAATTTTTGGTGAAAATGTGAGATAAGTGCCTATAAGCTGACGATTATGCCATCTTCTTCAGACATCCTGTCTGTTTAAACCTCGCTTCATGACTCAAAAAACACCATGTCTCTTTTGCTGCATGGTCCCTTGTTACCATTTTAGTATTCTTCAATAGTCGTCTGAGTTCTATTAGGCCACCGTTTAGCTCCTTCTTGTCATTCAAAATGTCTCGCCCTCGCTGCATGACTTTGTTTCAACTGCGAAATGATGGATACTTTTGTCTTAAACTGATAGAATTCCAAGGTGGAAATATCTATTTGGCTTAGAGTAAGAGACACCTAATTGACCAGGAATATTGATGTACAAAGAGGACGATATAACTTTTTTGTTTCCCTTTCACGCAAGATACGGTGGGCTTCCACTGGAACGCAATTATTCTGAGGCTATGTTGCAAAGATGGAGTGTTTGAAAGGATGATAGACGTTGCTGTGAATGGGGAAATGGTCATGTTTTCTTGGTCCGCTTAGTTCATTTCATGTCTTATACTACTAGTCAGCTATGGATAAAGCCAGAGTTCTGGTCCCTTTTTAATAAGATTCGAGACTTCAAAGAGAGATTTGGCATGGTCATCAGCTCTCTCTGGCCGAATAGCCGCTGCAACAGCAAACGCAGAAACTACTTCTGATGACATGGCCAACTCCTCTCTCTCTCTCTCTCTCTCTCTCTCTCTCTCTCTCTCTCTCTCTCTCTCTCTCTCTCTCCTGTAATTCGTCCTTCGACTCCTTGCTCGTCTGACACGCGGCTTAGGAGAGACCGCTAGTGTCAACCGTCAACCGGAAGTAGCTCTCCAATCACGAGCCTTGAAAATAGACGACGCCACGTGACCCAGATTTTGCCTCCAGCTCGCACTCAGCTGCGCAAATTCTGTGCTCCGCGTGATTCGGGTGTAATACTGCCAATAAACGTCGTTTAGCTTAAGATTACACCCGAATCACGCGCACCGTTAAAGTGCATGGAGTACAGTACCGCCGAGCAAGACGTTTGTCACAAAACGCAGATACATTAACGCGGCCGGATCTTAGCATAACTCCCCAGGGCGTGCGAAGTCAGTCAGGCGGAGTGGCGGATGCGGTCAAAGGTCAGAATAACCACCAACTTCGACCATTTCAGCCTTCTTCGTGAGCCAGGTCATTCTCGGGGTTTTCGTGGTGAAAGGCGCGGAAAACGAAAAAAAGCAGCGAGAGCTACTTCCGGTTGACGGTTGACACTAGCGGTCTCTCCTAAGCCGCTTCCGCTCGTCTGAGGCACTGACTGACCAGGGCAGGACGGACAGCAGACACCCGAAATGTACACGGGGTTGGAGCACAGGGGCTGGGCACACGTGACCATGACGCAGGTCACTTGCCCATTGCTGCACGTGCAGTTACCGCAAGGGTTGGAGGCGGACACGCTCTGTCCCTCGCTGTAGGTCACGCCATTCACCACACAACGTAGGGGCTCTGGTGATGGAGGCAGAGTGACGTTCTGAGACACCCACACTCAGAGCAAATCGTGGCCAGTTAGTGGTGTGCTCCAGTGAGAGCGGGCTCCAAGCAGAGCACCGTGCAGTGCGTGATATTCGTGCAGTGAAATCCACAGCAGCACACGTAGTGTGGTTTGCAGTGCAGGTTAGTGTGCTATCGGTGATTTCATCTTGAACCACTACACGTGTGCATCTCAGTTTCTAAAAGGTCGACTGTTTGTCATTCTTGCTGATTTAGTTTTATTCTGAGTGGTTGCCTAAGTATTACGTTGCAAGTGTGCAGGTCAGTAGAAATAAGCAGGTCTGGTTTCGTGTGCATTTCTGGCTACTTTCTTTTAATTGAATGTAGTACACTACTAATCAATTCGAAAGATTAGACAAAAATGGCGTCGGATAATGCTAGACTGTGCGGGTTGTGAGTGCGCTGAGGTACTTGGAAGAACCTGCAAAGTGCCTACTTTGTTCTGTTGACATTAAACGTTAGTAAGCAGCTGGATCGTTTTTTAAATTTGATTTCCCATTTACTTTCACTAATTTTGATCTTGGCTAGTTGCTACTGATACATGTGTTAGTATGACTTGTATTATTTCGTGCAGATATCAGTGACAAGAAAATAGGTTATGTCGATCTCAGACCGGCAATAGCTACAAAAACCTAGTGTTTGTATGCGTTTGTGCAGGCAAAGAAGTCTTAAACAAGCGGAATCAGCAGCCACTTGAAGAGACATGGGCCTACCCACACAGATGTTTGTATGGCAAACACGCAGCAAAAGCGAACTTGAACTAATTCGTTGTGCTGCATTTGATTAGTATGGATGACCAAATGACTTCAGCCTAAGAGAGTACGGCACGAATAGTAAAACTGTGAAGAAGCTGACGGACAAACTGACAAGTAGGCTTGGAGGCAAATGTGTAGGCGTAACGAGACAGAAGGAATAAATACACGACAATTAGTTATTTCTTAGCAATGGATGGATATAAAAGATCATCAGAATCAGAGAATCAAAACATTAATACCATTATCCGAACCATTAAAAGTCCAAAAGAGGACCTACGAACAAAGCACTGGTCCATTGTGACATTTGAGTGACCGCAAAAGAGTTGCACATTTCCATAGAAGTTCAAGTGAAATCGACACGATGAAGAAAACACAGACAAAGAACAGGAAATGGAACAAGTGCTGGCAAAATTGAAGGATACAAGGGCCGAACATTCGGTAGCCCAAAGCTGCAGTCAGAAACACTTTATCCCTGGTGGTCAAAGAGATTTGCCTTTTTCTATTACCCAACGGTTGTTTGCCCCAAAAGAATCGCCATAATAAAACATAGAAGAATGATAGGTTGGGGTACATGATTTTCCCGCGTTTTAGTTAAAATATGAGTCATAATGTCTTATTATCTTATCCGGTATGCATATCATCATCCAATTTCTCTTTCCCTCTCTGTCCTTATTCTCCTCCATTCTCCACGTAAGGACTGACTGACCAGGACAGGTGGGACAGCAGGCGCCTGAGGTGTAGACGGGGTTGGAACACTGGAGCTGGGGACACGTGGTACCCGTGCAGGACACTTGGCCGCTGCGGCATGTGCAGCTCGTGCAGGGGTCGGAGGTGGGTACACGCTGACCCTCGCTGTAGCTCACGCCGCCCAAAGTGCATCGGACAGGCTCTGGCGGTGGAGACAGTGAATGTCCAGATCATTTGTTCTCTGGGCAAGTTCGAGCCAGTGTTGAGCAATTCCCCAAAGAAAGGGCTTCAGGCAGTGCAGAGTGCAATGCATGCAATTCGTGAAGAGAAATTCGTCACATCGTCCTTGGTGAGGTTTACAAGAGGGTTTACAAGTGGGGTTAGGTGTGTGTTTTAGTCAGTGAGGGATAAAATGTTTTCACCATTAGCAAGGAGCATTTCAGACCTGGTTACACGTGCTTCTTTTCCATTTGTCTATTATCAGATGTCCCTTACTATCTTTGGACGTCAACCACTGAGAGGGAAGGAGATGAAGAAGTTTCAGGCAAGGCTGTGCCGCTCAGAACGCGTGTACGTCGAAGTGCGCCCCTCAAAACAACAACAACAAGCAAAATCTGCGAAATGCCCGCTTGGCCTGGTTTCCACAGAAGGCTAGTTGGTGAGTAGGATTGTGTTAATTTGATTCAAATTTTGCTGCTGATGGGGTCATTGAGCAGCTCCGGTCATATGGAACCCCTATTAACACTGTGCAAGAACCTCAAAACAGTCTCTGGATGCCAGGGGTCACATAGGGGAAAGAAACAAAGACGTGCATATCAAATGAAAAGAAACACGAGTCCGTGATCAATAGCGAAGACTGAAAGTTCAAACAAAATTGAAATCAATCTGTCCAAACAGACTTCTCCTGAATCAGGATAGTAGGATGGAATAAGATCTGAGAAGAAGAATGTTTTGTATCTGTAGCAGAAGAAAAGGAAACGAACACAGAGCACATAAAGAAGAGAGGACTGCAAATTGGACCCCCAAACTTCACAATGAAGCCCACTGAGAAGGAAGGCATCGTTGTAGTGGTCAGAAAAGATAAAGAACCTTGAATTTTCCCTGAACACTTGCCCCGCTCCCAAAGAATGGTGGAAATCAAAATAGAGGAGAAAGACTGCTGCGCTCACATGACTGTTTCAGATTTGTGAGAACACTGGCGTCATGGCGTCTTAGAGACAGACACTTATCTCTGTAATTCGTCATCACCCATTTGCTCTTTCTCCCTCGGAAAACGGAACTTTTTCCTCCGTTTCTCATCAAAAGGACAAACTGACCAGGACAGGAGGGGCAGCAGGCGCCTGAGGTGTAAACTGGGTTGGAACACTGGAGCTGGGGACACACAGTACTGGAGCAGGACACCTGGCTGCTGCGGCACGTGCAGTTCGTGCAGGTACTGCCACTCGGCACGCTCTGTCCCTCGCTGTAGCTGACGCTGCCCACCAAACAGCGTGCTGGTTCTGGTGACAGAAAGACTGACGTGTGGGCAACCTTTCCTGGCCAACTCATGGTGGTTCCATTAGAAGTGCAGTTCGTGACATTCGTGCAGTGCAAACATCTCTAGCAGCGCAGTTGGTGTAGTTTGCTGGATTGTTAGTAGTTCACTGACGGTGCTTGCTCGAATCACTGCTTAGGTGCTGTTTAGTCATTTTCGTGCTGAGTATGTCTAACAATATCAAGCCCCAATAATTAAGTCAAGGGGCTGTCTACAACAGTAATGTAGCTCACGTGCCAGGTTATAGAGTAACAGCTCATGTTAGATGGGGATTTCATTCTTTCACTAATCCGAGTTCTACCATTGCCCTGGGGGCTGCATAAGATTAGAAAAAGACAAGTGTCAAGACAACACATCGTACACCGCCCAGAGCGTGTGCCGAGGAAAGCCTGCAACACAGGGTCTGCTTTCCGCGTTTACTATCAAGGTCAGTCAGTCAGTACATCATGCAGCCACAATTTGATTCATTGCTAGTTTTCTTAGTTTCATTCAGATGAGGGGTTCCCAACACCAACAAGCTTAGTGTTATTTTTGCAGTTACTGTCGCTGATGTGCAAATGAATAGAGTATTTGATATACGCTAAAAGTGACAAGAAAATATATTGTTTATCTGAAGCTGGTAAAGCAAGATAAAAGTTTGTTTGCCCAATCCCCCCCCCCCCCCCCCTTAGGAGTCTGAAAAATGAGAAAGAGTAGCAAGACACCCAGGTCCTTGTCCACACACATGAAATATTCAAACCAGGCATGCAAGCGAGGCAGTCAAGAATGACGAGATAAACAGAACTTCCTTACATGCTGTGGGGGAAGCATGGAATAGAACAAGTAGGATTACACCAAGGCATGGGAAAGTGTAGCCAAACAGACAGACTATCGTGCAAGCATGCAGAATGATATGCACACACACAATTAAAGAGAAGGAATCAGTAAATCAACGATGTTCAACGATCGTTACGCCATCCACATAAATGTTGGGTATGGTTAAGCAAGTAAAAGAGGTCGAAAACAGACACTCACGAAATTAACAGAAAAAATGCAAGTTCATGATCAAATGCCCCAAAGATTACGTTCAAACAAAATGCAGCAATGTATGTCCAGTGACATTTCCAATGGGAGCATTAGGATGAATAGTTTTGAAGAGCGGGTGAAATATTCATTGGACTGGAAGGAGGCAAACAAGCTAACGGCGGATAGAAAGACAGGCATTGGCGAACTGGAGGGATACTCGTACAAGGGAATATCTGAACACTTCGTGGGAACTAACTCTTGGCGGTCAAAGAGAAAATGGAGTAATCTTCTCCCTCGAACCGAATGTTCTTTGCCCAAAAGAATAGACACATAAGGTAATGAAGAGAACGGAGGTAGGCAAATATCTACTAAATGACTTTCTTACGTTTCAGTGAAACCTGGAGCCGTTGTACACTTTTTTATTTATTTTCCATATTCTTCATCTTCTATCTGCATTGCTTTCCTCGGGTTCCCCCCATCCCACCCTCCCTTACTCCCACTTTAATGCACCGACTGACCAGGACAGGTGGGACAGCAGGCGCCTGAGGTGTAGACGGGGTTGGAGCACTGGAGCTGGGGACACGTGACACTGGTGCAGGTCACCTGGCCGCTACGGCACGTGCAGGTACTGCAGCGGTTGGAGGTGGGTACGCTCTGGCCCTCGCTGTAGGTCACGCCGTTCGACACGCAGCGCAGGGGCTCTGGTAAATGGAGACAGATTGGCGTTTTGGGCCTCATATTCTCTGGGCATGTTTTGGCCGACACACGGTGGCGCCGCTGACTACGGGCTTCAAGCAGCACACCGTGCAGTGCGTAACGAAGGGACGTGGTACTGCCAAGTGCAGTACTTGATTAGTTCAACAGGAACGTTAGTAAGTCAGTGGAAGCAGATAAACTGGAGGCTGGGTTTATTTTGGTCTCCTCTGGGTCAGATGCTCCTTCCTCGAGTTAGTAAGCCCGAACACTAAAAGTGTGTACATGTAGTTATAACATCTAATGTACACCGCACTCAGAGTACCGAAGCCTGTCGTTTGTATAGAAATCTATTGTTTACTGAGTCTCTCATGGTTAGAGAAGACGCGAAGGCGGAGGGGGACAGCTCCAAGTCAGAATAGTGTTATCCACAAAGAGACACGAAAGAGGCAGACGTGTAGACGTGCAGATACCTCTGTCCAATTAGAAGTGATCATTTTCAGTGTAGTTAATGCACCTGTTGTGAATCTTCCAAAGACAGGAGAAAAGGAGAATACTACCAGAAGAAGAAAACGCATGATTATGTGAAGGCAGACAGACGAACGGGCGTGTAGGCAAACAAGCACACATAATCAAATAGGATGAATGACTAAAAGAACGCCGAATAACGTCTACTAAATATCCATGGTAAAAAGACTGAAAGGAATAAACACTGCTTTATCACGTGCGTAAAAAACACAATCCGCGATAGTTTCTAAGTCACGTAATCGTATTAAAAGGACACATGTTTATTGAGAGATAGATAGATAGATAGATAGATAGATAGATAGATAGATAGATAGATAGATAGATAGATAGATAGATAGATAGATAGATAGATAGATAGATAGATAGATAGATAGATAGATAGATAGATAGATAGATAGATAGATAGATAGATAGATAGATAGATAGATAGATAGATAGATAGATAGATAGATAGATAGATAGATAGATGATAGATAGATAGATAGATAGATAGATAGATAGATAGATAGATAGATAGATAGATAGATAGATAGATAGATAGATAGATAGATAGATAGATAGATAGATAGATAGATAGATAGATAGATAGATAGATAGATAGATAGATAGATAGATAGATAGATAGATAGATAGATAGATAGATAGATAGATAGATAGATAGATAGATAGATAGATAGATAGATAGATAGATAGATAGATAGATAGATAGATAGATAGATAGATAGATAGATAGATAGATAGATAGATAGATAGATAGATAGATACATAGATGATAGATATATATATATATAGAGAGAGAGAGGGGGGAAGGGAGGGGGGAGGAGGGACGGAGAGAGAGACCGACAGACAGAGAGAGAGACAGAGACACAGAGAGAGAGAGAGAGACAGAGAGAGACACAGAGACAGAGACAGAGAGACAGAGAGAGACAGAGAGAGACAGAGAGAGAGAGAGAGAGACAGAGAGAGACAGAGAGAGAGAGAGAGAGAGAGAGAGAGAGAGAGAGAGAGAGAGCACTTTAATGTGGCATACGAACGCATTTACCATGCGAGGTGGTGATAAGGTGATGGTAATTAATCGTGCTAGCTTTGTACTCTGACGTTTTACTTGTCAATGGGCGCTTTAATCGCATCTTCAAGCCGTCACACAATACAGCGAAACATCACTACAAATCCAGGAACTTTCGCATCCCTTACAAAAGATGCAGAACACAGTAGAGGAAATACTGGAAAATGTGTTATGCATTAAATACAAGTCTCTAGTGAAACTGCGGAATTGTAAGAGCATTGTGGCATGCAAATTCACTTTCCTCACGCCTTCTTCGTTCGTTCATTTTTTTCCATTTTCCCTTCCTCGTCTCCACGTAAGGACCGACTGACCAGGACAGGTGGGACAGCAGGCGCCTGAGGTGTAGACGGGGTTGGAACACTGGAGCTGGGGACACGTGGATCTCGTGCAGGACACTTGGCCGCTCCGGCACGTGCAGCTCGTGCAGGGGTTGGTGGTGGGTACGCTCTGACCCTCGCTGTAGCTCACGCCGCCCATCGTACATCGCACTGGCTCTGGTGGTGGAGACAGAGTGGGCGTGTAGACCACGTGCTCTCTGGACAAGTCTTGGCCAACGCTAGTTAGTGACTCCACAGAGAACGAGCTTCAGGTAACGCACCGTGCAGCGGATGCAGTTCGTGCAATAAGGCGACAGCAGAGTGAAGAACACACTGCGCACTTTCCGAGGACCGCACGCAACGTTAGTAGGTCAGTGGGAAACGTAGAAATGGAAGATTTTGTTAGTAGTGCCTTAGTCGCTAGCAGACTTGCAGTTTTATCTCATATGGTCACCGATAAGAACTCGAAGGCGCATACCTTAGTAGTACTAAGTGTCATTGGGGTTGCAGGAGGGAAGAAACTGTGTTACATCCAAGGCAGACTTGCAGTTTCATCTTAAGTGGCTACAGATTAGTACTCGAGGGCGCATTCCTTAGTAGTTCCTAGGTCATTGGGGTCGCAGGAAGGGTGAAACTGTGTTAGATCCGAGGCGATTGCATCTATGTTAATCTACTGCTTACATCTTTTTGGCGTAAGAAGGAGAGACTCAGCTAGGTGGGAGGAAAGGAACAGCTATCCACTGTATAACGGATGCGTACAAAAAGACGCAGACATGGTTGTTTCAGTGAACTGGAGGTGAAAGGAACTTGAGTGATTGAGGACAAGACACAAGGAATGCAAGGCAAGGCTAAGGGCGTACGCAACCATATAAAGCAGGCATCTTGACAAGCGAGCATGCAAACTCGGTATGCACATAGAGCGAGGCAGATGAGGTTCATGAGTATGTGTGCGTACATGAGTGAGTGAGTGAGTGAGTGGGTGGGGGGATGAGTGGGTGGATGCGTGAGAGAGTGTGTGAGTGAGTGAGTGAGTGTGTGTGTGTGTGTGTGTATGTGTGTGTGTGTGTGTGTGTGTGAGTAAATGAGTGAAAGAGAGAGAGAGAGAGATAGAGAGAGAGAGAAATAGACAGAGACAGAGAGAGACAGAGAGAGAGAGAGAGAGAGGGAGAGAGAGAGAGAGAGAGAGAGAGAGAGAGAGAGAGAGAGAGAGGTCAAATACACATGCATACATGCACGCAGACATGGATGGGCGGACGGATGAAAGGAAGGTCATTGCAGAGAGACCGAAAGACAGACACAAATCTCTCCTTCCCAGACACATGCAGGAATGCATGCATGAACGAAAGAATATATGCTCATTTACATACTTATATGACAAATGCATATT
>JAWQFJ010003614.1:20000-22500 GCA_034096865.1 Theodoxus fluviatilis
CTGGGAAACGCGCCTCAGTTGGATTGCCTTTGACTAACTTTGCTAGCGTATCCCAGTACTGAGAAAGGCGCCTCAGTAAGATTGCCTTTGACTAACTTTGCTAGCGTATCCTAGTCCTGGGAAACGCGCCTCAGTTGGATTGCCTTTGACTAACTTTGCTAGCGATTCATAGTACTGAGAAACGCGCCTCAGTAAGATTGCCTTTGACTAACTTTGCTAGCGTATCCCAGTACTGAGAAACGCGCCTCAGTGGGATTGCCTCTGACTAACTTTGCTAGCGATTCATAGTACTGAGAAACGCAACTCAGTAGGATTGCCTTTGACTAACTTTGCTAGCGTATCCTAGCTCAGGAAAGGCGCCTCAGTTGGATTGCCTCTGACTAACTTTGCTAGCGATTCATAGTACTGAGAAACGCAACTCAGTAGGATTGCCTTTGACTAACTTTCCTAGCGATTCATAGTACTGAGAAACGCGCCTCAGTAAGATTGCCTTTGACTAACTTTGCTAGCGTATCCCAGTACTGAGAAACGCGCCTCAGTTGGATTGCCTTTGACTAACTTTGCTAGCGATTCATAGTACTGAGAAACGCGCCTCAGTAAGATTGCCTTTGACTAACTTTGCTAGCGTATCCCAGTACTGAGAAACGCGCCTCAGTGGGATTGCCTTTGACTAACTTTGCTAGCGATTCATAGTACTGAGAAACGCAACTCAGTAGGATTGCCTTTGACTAACTTTGCTAGCGTATCCTAGTACTGAGAAAGGCGCCTCAATCGGATTGTCTTTGACTAACTTTCCTAGCGATTCATAGTACTGAGAAACGCAACTCAGTAGGATTGCCTTTGACTAACTTTGCTAGCGTATCCTAGTACTGAGAAAGGCGCCTCAGTGGGATTGCCTCTGACTAACTTTCCTAGCATATCCTAGTACATGTACTGAGAAACGCGCCTCAATCGGATTGCCTTTGACTAACTTTCCAGCGATTCATAGTACTGAGAAACGCAACTCAGTAGGATTGCCTTTGACTAACTTTGCTAGCGATTCATAGTACTGAGAAACGCAACTCAGTAGGATTGCCTTTTACTGACTTTGCTAGCGATTCATAGTACTGAGAAACGCAACTCAGTAGGATTGCCTTTTACTAACTTTGCTAGCGTATGCTAGTACTGAGAAACGCGCCTCAGTTGGATTGCCTCTGACTAACTTTGCTAGCGATTCATAGTACTGAGAAACGCAACTCAGTAGGATTGCCTTTTACTAACTTTGCTAGCGTATGCTAGTACTGAGAAACGCGCCTCAGTGGGATTGCCTCTGACTAACTTTGCTAGCGTATCCTAGTACTGAGAAACGCGCCTCAGTGGGATTGCCTCTGACTAACTTTGCTAGCGTATCCTAGTACTGAGAAACGCGCCTCAGTGGGATTGCCTCTGACTAACTTTCCTAGCGTATCCTAGTACTGAGAAAGGCGCCTCAATCGGATTGCCTTTGACTAACTTTGCTAGCGATTCATAGGACATTCTCATTTCTGAAACGGAAATTCAGCCCGAGTTTCGTCCCTTTACTTCAGGCAGTTCCGGTAGACTGGTAAAAATAGAAGCTGATGTGATGATCGCTAGATCGTGGCAAAATGATGACATTAAAGCATGCAAAAATATTAATTAGATTAAAAACTAATCGAAAATAGTCATATTAAACTGTTTTAACGTATACTTTCTGCACATAATCCACAGAAGATAAGTAAACAAACCTCACCGAACGTACCTAGCTGGCTAGCAGACGAACGCGATCGAACCGTAGTCACTACGCCAGCAGACAATCGAGCTAGTGTGATTATAATGTTTCATGTAAAGCTCGAATGAGTAGCAGCAGATAACTGTGTAGTTCTGACTTGAATTGACAATTTCGTTTCCCTGGTCTGGCGAGGACCGAAAATTCACTATCATCGAGTCGATGAGTGATCAACTTGCCAGCACTCGGCGTAATGTATACCTTCACAAACTTGTAAGATCGGGTCACGTAGTTCGGCTTGTGGAGATGATATTAACCGTAGATTTTAGTTGTGCGGGGTAGACCACCCGCCAAAAATTTTGAATAGTGCTTTTGATATCAATGTTTAGTAATTATTGTCGGATCAGATAGCGAAACGATCACAAGCAACTTAAACGAGCTTGGGAGTAGCGCTTATGTTTGATTCGGCAACTGCAGTCGAACTCGGTCAATCGATGTCTGACATCGCACTTTGAGATTTCAATAACTTCATGAAGTTGTAGTAGTTGCTTGTTTGCTGGAATGCCATGTAGCTTGACAACTTTTCCATCAATAATTTTGCCATGATGGCTATTGCAAATGACACAGTACTGTTTTCCACCCCCACATACTTTGAGCGATTTAGTATTCAGTGGAGACGAAATGTTCGAGAATGCAACCGGCAGCTGCAGTCGAACTCGGTCAATCGATGTCTGACATCACACTTTGAGATTTCAATAACTTCATGAAGTTGCA
>JAWQFJ010003614.1:27500-37500 GCA_034096865.1 Theodoxus fluviatilis
ACAGGACACGTCTGCTGCCCCTTGATCTTAATACAGGACACGTGTGCTGCCCCTTGATCTTACTACAGGACATGTGTGCTGCCCCTTGATCTTACTACAGGACATGTGTGCTGCCCCTTGATCTTACTACAGGACATGTGTGCTGCCCCTTGATCTTACTACAGGACATGTGTGCTGCCCCTTGATCTTACTACAGGACATGTGTGCTGCCCCTTGATCTTACTACAGGACATGTGTGCTGCCCCTTGATCTTACTACAGGACATGTGTGCTGCCCCTTGATCTTACTACAGGACATGTGTGCTGCCCCTTGATCTTACTACAGGACATGTGTGCTGCCCCTTGATCTTACTACAGGACACGTGTGCTGCCCCTTGATCTTACTACAGGACATGTGTGCTGCCCCTTGATCTTACTACAGGACATGTGTGCTGCCCCTTGATCTTACTACAGGACATGTGTGCTGCCTCTTGATCTTACTACAGGACATGTGTGCTGCCCCTTGATCTTACTACAGGACACGTGTGCTGCCCCTTGATCTTACTACAGGACACGTGTGCTGCCCCTTGATCTTACTACAGGACACGTGTGCTGCCCCTTGATCTTACTACAGGACACGTGTGCTGCCCCTTGATCTTACTACAGGACATGTGTGCTGCCCCTTGATCTTACTACAGGACATGTGTGCTGCCCCTTGATCTTACTACAGGACATGTGTGCTGCCCCTTGATCTTACTACAGGACACGTGTGCTGCCCCTTGATCTTACTACAGGACACGTGTGCTGCCCCTTGATCTTACTACAGGACATGTGTGCTGCCCCTTGATCTTACTACAGGACATGTGTGCTGCCCCTTGATCTTACTACAGGACATGTGTGCTGCCCCTTGATCTTACTACAGGACATGTGTGCTGCCCCTTGATCTTACTACAGGACATGTGTGCTGCCCCTTGATCTTACTACAGGACATGTGTGCTGCCCCTTGATCTTACTACAGGACATGTGTGCTGCCCCTTGATCTTACTACAGGACACGTGTGCTGCCCCTTGATCTTACTACAGGACATGTGTGCTGCCCCTTGATCTTACTACAGGACATGTGTGCTGCCCCTTGATCTTACTACAGGACATGTGTGCTGCCCCTTGATCTTACTACAGGACATGTGTGCTGCCCCTTGATCTTACTACAGGACATGTGTGCTGCCCCTTGATCTTACTACAGGACATGTGTGCTGCCCCTTGATCTTACTACAGGACATGTGTGCTGCCCCTTGATCTTACTACAGGACATGTACGCTGCCCCTTGATCTTACTACAGGACATGTGTACTGCCCCTTGATCTTTCTACAGGACATGTGTGCTGCCCCTTGATCTTACTACAGGACATGTGTGCTGCCCCTTGATCTTACTACAGGACACGTGTGCTGCCCCTTGATCTTACTACAGGACACGTGTGCTGCCCCTTGATCTTACTACAGGACATGTGTGCTGCCCCTTGATCGTACTACAGGACATGTGTGCTGCCCCTTGATCTTACTACAGGACATGTGTGCTGCCCCTTGATCTTACTACAGGACACGTGTGCTGCCCCTTGATCTTACTACAGGACATGTGTGCTGCCCCTTGATCTTACTACAGGACATGTGTGCTCCATCTTGATCTTACTACAGGACACGTGTGCTGCCCCTTGATCTTACTACAGGACATGTACGCTGCCCCTTGATCTTACTACAGGACACGTGTGCTGCCCCTTGATCTTACTACAGGACATGTGTGCTGCCCCTTGATCTTACTACAGGACATGTACGCTGCCCCTTGATCTTACTACAGGACACGTGTGCTGCCCCTTGATCATACTACAGGACACGTGTGCTGCCCCTTGATCTTACTACAGGACATGTGTGCTGCCCCTTGATCTTACTACAAGACATGTACGCTGCCCCTTGATCTTACTACAGGACATGTGTGCTGCCCCTTGATCTTACTACAGGACATGTACGCTGCGTCAGTAACACTCCGGCACGGTGGAAAGAATTTGTTTAATTTAGAAGTACAGCATTCCTTCACACACACACACACACACACACACACACACACACACACACACACACACGCACGCACGCACACATACACACACACATACACACATATGCACACACACACACGCACACACACACACACACATACACACACAGACACGCACATTCGCAAACGCACGCTCGCACACAGACACGCACATTCGCAAACGCACGCTCGCACACACACACGCACGCACATACGCACGCAGGCATAGACACACACACGCTCGCACACACATGAGCACCCGCGTATGCACGAACGCATACACACACGCACACACATATGGACATGCGTACAAACAAGCGGTCGCACACACACACACACACACACACACACACACACACACACGCGCGCGCACACACACACATAGGCCTACATACAAACACACACAGACGCGCGCGCACACACACACACTCAAGCACACACACAAACACACTCACACATACACACACACAAACACATACACAAGCACGCACACACATACACGCATGCACATACACACTAACACACACAAACACACACACAGACACACACGCGCACACACACGCACACACACACACGCACACACACACACACACACACACACACACAGTCTCACATCTCCCACACTGCACTCAACACATGTCACTTAGCACTGCAGCATCCCCAGCGCACGGCTGTATTTAGCGAAGCTTGTACCTCATGTTTGCACAGCCCGTGCTCTGCTCGCGAGAATGTATTTGCACGTTCTCCTGCTCGTGCTCACGAATTCTTTTTAATTTCGTACCCACTGCTATGCAGGCCGACTCCCAGAAAAGTGCAAGATGAATTATCTTCGTCGCAGAGAAATCTCCATCGCATTGTCATCGGCCTACATGAAGATCCCTCGCACAGCGAGGTGGGACCATGTTGATCAAACGCTGTGTGCTCAGCTCTCCAAACGATGACCTTTTGTTCAGCGAGAGAAGCAAACTCCCAAATCCATTGTCCATGGTTTCGGCGAGAACATCCCCAATCCACCAACTAAGAACTCTCCCTCATCATCGGAAAGCGAGGGGTGGCACCATTTCTTTTACTGGGCTCAGTACACAGAGCGACATTAAAAACTCAACGTGGCCGGGCAAACATACTATGCCCGGGGTCAGCTTATAAAAAGGGAAGAGGAGGCGAGAAAAGAGGCCTTTATCAAACACCACTGAAGGGTTCAGAGAAGGGGCACTTTAGCAACTGCGTTGCCACCAAACTGTACGATGATAAAGCAAGTAATTGCGTTGTTCATTCGCTCTGTAAAACTTGTGTGCAGTCGACGAGAAGGAGGAGGAGTAAAGAATAAGGACTATGATTACCATAGACAGAATACATGCATGCCCGCCTGCACACACACACGCATGCGCGCGCGCACACACACACGCATACATACACTCACACAGACACACAAACACACACGCACGCGCGCGCACACACACACATACGGGCAATCAGACCGATAGATATTCACAGACGCAATCGGGGATTAACACGTTCGGAGACAGGCAAACACAAAGACATGTAGATACATACTAAAGTACAAATATACCAACAAATGGCCACACATACAAAAATACACTCAGAGAGACACGAGAGAGAGAGAGAGAGAGAGAGAGAGAGAGAGAGAGAGAGAGAGAGAGAGAGAGAGAGAGAGAGGAGAGAGAGTGAGAGAGAGTGTGAGAGAGAGAGGCAGACAAACAGAGACAGAGAGAAAGACAGAGAGAAAGAGAAAGAGAGAGAAAGACAGAGAGAGGGAGAAAGACAGAGAGAGAATGACAGAGAGAGAGAAAGACAGAGAAAGAGAGATAGAGAAAGAAAGACAGAGAGAGAGAGGTACACAGAGAGAGAGAGAGAGAGAGAGAGAGAGAGAGAGAGAGAGAGAGAGAGAGACTGACTGACTGACTGACTTTATTGTTCAGGCCACCGGCCCATCACAAGTACATACATGACTTGCTTCCATGTCAGGAGCTCCGCATTCTCTATCAACATTGAGAAGGTATGGCATATACAACTGGAAGTACATACTCGCATACATTACTGTCTAGATTGTGCAAGTGTAGCAATCATATGACACATTATTTTAATGTACAATTAGACAGCATTGCTTTAGGTGATTAGTTCTGGACAAGTCAGACACTAATCTTGTAGCTGGAAGGCATAATAAAGGTACATTGCCACCCTGCGTGTTTTCATAAAACCACGTCCATTTATTAAAAAGGTAGCATCAGTGGCCTCAGAACATTTGAGATATTCCTTAATGTATCTGTTACGTAAATCATTGAACAAGGGACAGTCGAACAAAAATTGTTTCTCATTTTCTATTGCACCACAGAATGCTGGTTTTCACTATATCTGTGCGCGAACTGATTGTTTCCTCGCAACTCATTTACTCCACATCTAAATCGGATCAGTACATCTCTGAATTTTTTATATCCATGAAATCTATGTACTTCTCACATTCTAACGTGGTTTTGAAGGATCTATACATTCGGAATATTTCGCTATCGTGTATTTTGCTGTCCCATGTCTGCCTGTTACAATCAAGCAACCTAATTTTCAGCTGTTTTAGAAAGCTTCTTTTGGTAGTAGTAATGCCTCCGCTCCTCCAGACATATATATGCGGCCTTACACAAAGTATCTTCAACTGATTTGGCCCAATTGAGTTTATCTGGGATCTTTGCATTGGCTAGCTTGAGGTAGGCTTGCTTAGGTAGCCTGCCACCAGACATTTTTTTTGGTCAGTTTTAGCCAGTATTTGATAGCTTTCATTGCACTATTAATGGCGAGAGGAAACCATCCCGTTTCTATACCAAGCTGTTAGGCGTTCTGCAGTCCACCTTAAGGAAACGTTTGCAAGCAAACATATGTGCTTTTTCTCTGAGTGTGTGTTCCTTTAGGCCCCATATCTCTGAAGCTTACAGTAGAGAAGGCTGAACTTGTGCATCATATAGTCGGAAAAATAGTTTAGGTTTTATGTTTTTAAGACTCCACATTAATTTAAACAAATGCATTGTTTTTTGTTTTCCTGTAGTAGCCAGACTGTCCAAGGATATTATTGTAGACAGTTTTGTAGAGACAATATAACCAAGATATTTATAGCTGTTTACCACCTCAAGTTGTTTCCCATTTAACACCCATTTTTCACCTTGAGCTAAATGTCCTCCTCTCCGGAAAACCATGACCTTCGTCTTGCTTGTGTTTATTTCTAGGCCAATGCATTGTGACGCATGCGCAAGATTGTTAATCTGGGTTTGAAGTCCTGTAGATGAGGTCGACAGAAGTGCCACATCATCCGCGAATATGAGGAAATAAAGCTCCGACTTTCCACTTAACATTTGAATACCATGTTTACCGTTTTCTCGTACATAGTCTGCTACTTGGTTGATGTAGAGAGAAAACAGTATCGGTGATTCTAAGGCACCCTGTTTTGTGCCAATGAGAGAGAGAGAGAGAGAGAGAGAGAGAGAGAGAGAGAGAGAGAGAGAGAGAGAGAGAGAGAGAGAGAGAGAGAGAGAGAGAGAGAGAGAGAGAGAGAGAGAGAGAGAGAGAGAGAGAGAGAGAGAGAGAGAGAGAGAGAGAGAGAGAGGCGCCGCTGGATAGCCAATTTCTGTCAAAGAACTAAGCCTACTCCAATCACAAGTAGTACAGAAACTAAATTGAGAAATTCCTACAACTCCGACTTCAGCCACCTCAAGGTTCTGGATCGAGACACCGAGGAGTCAGAGTTGTGAGTCACAGTTGGCACAGGGAGGGGACTGCGCGACACCATGCGTAGCCGTCACAAAGACCAGGCTCGCTGGAAACCGTCGGCACAAAGCATGCCGCCTACTCGTCTCCATTCCACGCCCTTCATTTCAACCCAAAAATCCATCCTTGCTCCTCCCATCCATGCTTTCCCGTGGCTTCCAGCCTTCCTTCTCCCATCAACCTTTCCTCTTCCCATCCGACCTTCCTCCTCTCATCAGCTTGCATCTCGCATAGGGACACCCCGAGCCGCGCAGGAAGACAGTGGCCGGATCTGATTGAAGAACGCACCCCTAGTCTTTGAAGCTGCTCTTTCCATTCCGGCCCTGTTGACTTGGACCTGACTTGGAGCCGATGCAGAAGCCAGAGAGGGGAGTCAAGGTCTCCCAGAGTTTTGTCTTCCATTGAAACCCAGGCTCAGACAGGCGCCTCTGGAATGTCACCTTGTGACATGGAAGTCCAACGAGTTGTCGGTCCTGGGTGAGGACAAGTCTTGTTGTTTTCTTAAGGATTCCGCCTGTGTACTCTGGTGAACGTGGCGACAAGCAGACTTTGGTCGTTAAATGAGGAGAATTTCACTTGCTCGATGTAAGTTGATGAGGAAAATTCCCATCGTTGCTTGCCCGCTGTTGATTGGTACAGCCTGCCGCATGTTGTGGGACACAGAGGAACCCACCGTTTATTCGAAAGCAGAAAAGCTCTGTAGGGTCTACGTGTCTCCCTGCTAGGTCTACTCGAAGCAAGAGCACTTTCGAGTACGACATACGACCGGAAATTCTCGATGTCTCCCTGATAAACTGGAACCCCCGAGTGATGAACTTTCAGTGACGACTTTAGTAGATCAACCAGGAGTGGTCCCAAGTGGCAAAACAGTTTATCTTTTTAAATTATTTTCTTTGTTATTATTGAAAATGAGTAATTAACTTTCTCTACTGCCTTTGACGTTCAAAATTTATCTTTCTATTTTATGTTGCGACAAGTCACGTACTGAGAATCGCCGCTGAAGCGTCTTGTCATCAACAGCACCGCCTCCCCCCAAAAATCAAAGAGCGCCAGTCAGAGGGTAGACTATTTGGCATGCATTTTGCGTGCAGACGCAGACTTTTCACAGGTGTGACGAAATGACACTCCGCTATCAAAAAAAGCATCTTGCCAGCCTCTACTTAATCTCTGATGAAAGTGGCCGGTAGGAAGTCAGGCCGAGTTAAGCACACCTTGTTTCCACAGGTGCTCCGCTGACGTGGCGGGAATTCCAGAGCAGACGCGAAGACACAAGTCGCACCACGCTAAAATCAGAATTGTGAGTCACGGGCCCAGCTGTCCTGACAGTGCAGACGTCAAATCCTTGCCTGTACTGACCAAGAGACTAGATAAAAGTCGTGTCGAGATTTAAGAAATATTTTTTAAGAAAGGAGGATTACCTGTCCTGAGCTGCCAGATACGTTCTCTAAATTATGGGACAAGGAAAAGAATAGTGCACGGGACATTCTTAAAACGCACGCCTAAAATGAGTTCACGCTTACATTTTTAAAAATTACATTTGTATACAAATTTGCCACGAAGCAGACTCACTGAATTCCTTATTCTAAGTGAAAGCCATTGTCAAATAACAAGTGAGAGCAAGGAATATCAGTCTCAGAAGTTCGGCATAGTTTTTGCAGAGAGAGACTTCGGGATGTTTTGAAAATTAATCACCAAAATGCAAGCCTGGACAAACTAGATGACCGCAGTATTTCCATGATCGTGTATTGTAAGTATCTTCGACAGCATATATGTCACAATTCAACGTGAGGCGTGTATTTACACATTAGTCCATCTAAACCTGTTACACATTGTGTCCGTGACTTTTGAATAACAACAACCTGTCATCTTGAGAAATTATGGGGGGAAACAATCATCAGACCCATGTCATGTTCACCGTAGCCACTGAAGTACTAAAACAGTCCCGGCTACCCGCCATGAAGACATCCAGACAAACCAAGGCGACAAAGAGCATGAACACCGCAATCAAGGTCATGGTCTTCCCGAAGGCTTACACTCCTCCTGCTGCAAGGACAGACGGCCATTTTTCTAGCTACGGGCATACTGGGTGAGCGGGTAGGTAAGCACACTCCAAGGTGACAATTTGAGGGCCTGAGATGGTTCGTGCGCATTTCCAGCGTTTCACACGTTCTGACCGCGATGTGCGCGTTGACACAGACCTTGCAGCCCATGTCATCCTGCCTGCCTCGCAACGTTCCGATTGCCCGGAGCCAACAGCAAAACGACTTGTCAATACCATTACTCAGACCCCGGCTCTTCCCCCCACACAGCCTCCCATACACGTGACAGACTTTCAAGAGGTGGACCGTGGATGCTCCATCGCCACTCAACAGGTGATAAAAAATGCAAGGAGCGACATCGAAATTATGCAGCTAAAAGTGCTTACAAAGCTTGAATATGAGTTTGCGATGGCATCTTTGAAAAGTATAATTTTTTTTCGGGTGCGCTGGAATACTTGACATTTTGGATGGCAGGACCACAGACGCGCGGAAAGACCAGTGATGTCCTGACACATACGAAATTAATAACGCCACGGGAGGGATGAGGACTGGGGTAGATCAAATATCGCGCGTCTCTCCATCTGTCTGAATGTTAGCTGATGTTTCCAACGAGGACAAAAGTCACCTTGTGGAAATGCAGCCTTGTTGGTCGTTCTCACAGCAGGCATTCGCACCGAGCCACCATTCACCGTGAAATGATTGTCAACTTCATCATGACTCACGTAGGTTTAGAGTTAACGAAATAAACATGCGTGACGAACTCCGTTAGATATTTGTCATTTCTCATGACAGTGGGAGTTTGCACATAATGAAAAAGAAAAGCGAGTGAATCAGCGGCATGGCCTGAGGGGCGTACCGCCTCAATTGCAAGATTCTTCTCAGATTTCAGTGTCGAAGGCACACAGAAGAAATCCATCTAAAACTATCAACGGTGGATAGGTTTATTTCTGGCGCTTTTCTTGATATAATAATGTGATATTGTAACTCTAGCACAAAATGTCTCGACATCTTTTACTACATTGCATGGCAACAATAGGCCAGTGGTTAGGACGCTCGCCTTGCGATCGGCAGGTGCAGCGTTCAATGCCGCATGGATCCTAGAGTTGCAACCTTGGGCAAGGTGCTCAGCCTTGCATCGTCTCTAATATCGAGGAGTAAAACCGGGTACTGGGGGCTGTGGGGCTGCGCAGTGGCGACTGGGGGGTGAAAGCCCCCAAGACAAATTCTCGTGTATTTGAGAAAAAACAAACCACCCACCATGATTACTTATTTCAATAAATTAAATACACCTCGTACACTTCCAATAACACCTTCCCCACAGAAACAGTCACTCTTTACGCCAAGACTACTCACTTGACTGCACGGTGAAGGTGGTGTCCAGTCGGTTGACGAAGGAGATAAGTTGGTCCACGTCGCCCAGGTGAAGGAAATACGCCTGAAAGATGTTCATGGACCAGGAGCCAGCTCGGGTCAAGAAGGTCAGGAGGCTTGGGGGCCACAGTCCCAGAGCTCTGTTGCTCAGCAGAGAGTTGCTGTCGTCAGGGTACGCTGTGCTGAAAGACGTGGAGCTGTCAACACTGGGGTAGGGATACTTTTCTTTCGACTGACCAGGCGGAGTCGGCACCTTGCCCTTTGCATACCAGCCCCCTCCCTGCACCCGCAGCGCAGACACTGCTAGAATGACTACGAAGAAGATCTGGGATTTCATATTTCGATTTCAAGGTTCTGAAGCTTGCCCAGGTCAGAAGAAGATTGCCTCTGGATGACTAGTTGCAGTCTGTTTTCCAGGTGTGACCAGCGGGAAAAACAACGTTATTTTGTCCAGTAGCAAGAACTTGATTCCTCCGCTGTTGGCAGGGAATGGCCAATCGTTCTGCCTCTGGTGGCTGGAGTAACTCCGACTGTTAATTTCTCCCCTCTGCACTAGTCCTTCTTGTGTAAATCACCGTCGACTGACTGTTGATTTGAGGCGACCCCGACCGTTACCTGAAATAGCTTACAGAGATTTCAGTCGCCAAACTGTCGACGAGACTCCGTGCCAGTGAAAGTAGGCCGTGAGAGGGTGCCGTCTGTCTGTCGGACGTGAGAGGGAGAGAGAAATTAATCCGACTCGGGCCGACCGTGGTTGTGT
>JAWQFJ010003614.1:42500-62500 GCA_034096865.1 Theodoxus fluviatilis
TGTGGTTTAAATATCTCAGTCTGTCTTTGTAAAAATAATTTAGCCTTGATTTTTCATGCACGGCCACGTGAGTTTTGGACCTTCACCGCTCCGTAACGGCTTTGACAAAGATAGATATCCAACGACACACACTTGCCACGGAGAGCGAATGAGCGAGAGAGAGAGAGAGAGAGAGAGAGAGAGAAGAGAGAGACAGAGAGAGATAAACACAGAGAGAGAGAGACACACAGAGAGAGGGACACATACATTCAGAGACAGAGAGAGAGACAGAGAGAGAGAGACAGAGAGAGAGAGACAGAGGGAGAGACAGAGAGAGAGAGAGAGAGAGACAACAACAGCAACAACAAAACAGTTTATTGTGTAGGCCTTTGGCTCATTACAATTGAATACAAAACGTTATATTGCCAAATAATTATTATAGAGAAGTAACTAATGCGAAAGCACATTGCATTTTACGATGAATAATCTGGAGGCTCCTCTTAAGTAGTATACCGCATATATTAGACGAAGAATGATTTACTCTCAGCAGACTCAGCAGATTCTGCTCCTCTTTTAAACGCATAGTACAAATAAGTGCTCACGGCACGTATAATACATGGCTCTTTTGCAGAAAACAGCTGCACAAGTGGTTCAGTATTGTTATTTTGTACATATGGTACTACAAACTTCATTCGGATGTCTTCATAAGCTGGACAGTACAGAACAAAATGCTGCTCATCTTCATCTCTCTCGTGACATGCTGGACATAAGATTTCGTAATTTTCTATACAATATCTCTGTCTGTGTACTGTTAGTTCACTAATGCCCAGGCGAAAACGTATCCAAGTATCTCTGAAGACTTTTCTGTTCAGGGTGTGCAAATACGTTTCAATTCCAAAGATTGCTTTATACTTCCTGTACTGCCTAAAACGGATACTTCTATTCACATCGGATTCCCAACCAACAATAAACCTTTTTATCAATTGTTCTCTGAGCGTTTGTAAAAAGGTGCGTTCATTCGCCACCTCTTGGGTCACCCATGCATTTTCAAGCCCATTTTCCAGTAAGAGAGTCCGAACCTTTGAAGCCCAATTATTATTATCAGTGTTTCTCAACATTGATTTATACATCATTTTCGGGAATCTGCTATCGTCCATTTTCAAGATTTTTAACCAATATCTAATGGATCTTATGACAGCATTGATGTACAAAGGATATCTCCTGTATCGCCATAGACCATAGCATTGGGTGTTCTTATACTGACATTCAGAAACTGTTTCAACAGAAGTAGATGTACACCTTCAATCAACTGGCAACCGTCTAATCCCCATATTTCAGAGCCATATAATAGCATAGGTTGTATTTGTGCATTTAGTAATATAAAGAATACATCTGAAGTTACATGTACACGTCTTCTCAAAATCTTGACAATCCTGAATGCAGCAGCCCTTCCTCTACAAACAAGACCAGACAGTGTTGAATTTGTCCTCAATTTCGTAGACAACACAATGCCAAGATATATGTATTCAGATACAACTTCAAGTTTCTGGCTATCCAGATGCCTCACCCTTTGCTAAATGTCCACCCAAACGAAATGCCATGACCTTGGTTTTTCTATAATTCACTCTTAATCCTAACCTCTTAGTTGCTTTACTTAAATTGTCTACTTGGTTCTGCAAACCCGTAATAGTATCAGAAAGGAGAACAATGTCATCAGCAAAAAGGAGCAGAAATATATCGGGACCATTCGCCATTGCCTGAAATCCATGCTTTCCATGTTCTACAATCTCCTTAGTCAGTGACGTCATCAGGTTAAAAAAAAAGTAGTGGACTCATTTTGCAGCCCTGCTTCAAGCCCATGTTAGCCTCAAAGAAATCTGACATGATTCCGTCACATTTTAGACAACATTTTACTGTTTTGTAAACAGACCTCAACGTCCTCCCCATTTCCCAAAAAATTCAATCTTGTTCAAGAATAGCCCACAAGGCTTCCCGATTAACACTGTTAAATGCTTCCTTGAAATCAACAAAAACAGCATAAAGCTACCTGTGCTTCTGCAGATATTGTTGCACGGTGCTATGCATGAGAGAGAGAGAGAGAGAGAGAGAGAGAGAGAGAGAGAGACAGACAGACAGACAGACAGAGTGAGAGAGAGAGGAACAGAGAGAGACAGAGAGAGAGAGACAAACACAGAGAGAGAGACAAACAGAGAGAGAGAGACAAAGAGAGAGAGAGAGAGACAAAGAGAGAGAGAGAGAGAGAGGCATATCCAGCTGCAAGTTTAGTTTTAAAAAGAAAATTGCTATGCGTGGAACCGTTAACTGAGAGTCCTAAACATAAAGTCAGAATTATTTTCCTCCCATTTAATTTACTAAAGGTGCACTGAACGAAAACAAAGATTTAAACACTTTGTGTCGAAAGTTATACTTCGTAAAGGGTCATCATGTCCGAAGTCACTCATTGGTCAGAGTCCATTACGATTTAAAAGTAACAAGCTGTGCCTAAAAAACTTTGTAACCTACGTCTCATTGTGATTCTGCAGCCGGGACAAGTAAGTTTTGTAATAATAGACTTTTTCAAAATTATGCAGTCGACAAGCACATTGGCAATAAATAACATCTGCTCGTGTTTTTCAGCTCGTTGTCCTTGTCCAATCTAGAGAAAACTATACATACACATGTCTTTATCTAAGAAACAGCACATCCGGGCCAAACGTACAGTGAGGCAAGACTTTTATTATATAAAATAAGTTTTGACCTTATGTTCAAGAGAGAAAACAGTGATTGAATGAAAAAGCATGCAAACTTTCCTGTGTACTATTGAGGTCAACAGAAAATTTACTTGAAAAAGTATCATTTAAAGTAGTGTTTCACGGCAGCACATCTTAATCGTGGGAAAAGCACTTTTGAAATTATGTACGTTTGCGGTTTTGAATCAGTGCAAACATATTCACCTGCCAAAACTGAAAAAGAAAAATCCACGGACTATCCTCAACTTTTAAACAGATTACCGAACATGTTCACGCTAACTGTGACTAACTGTCCAGTATTACGCTGGTCGGATCGTGACTCTCTCTCTCCCCCTCCCCTCTCTCTCTCTCTCTCTCTCTCTCTCTCTCTCTCTCTTCTGCTTCCTGTCTGTCTCACTCTCTCTCTCACTCTCTCTCACTCTCTCTCACTCTCTCTCCGTCTCTCTCTCTCTCTCTCTCTCTCTCTCTCTCTCTCTCTCTGTCTCCGTCTCCGTCTCCCTGTCTGCCTGTCTGTCTGTCTATCTGTCTGTCTGTCTGTCTGTCTGTCCGTCCGTCCGTCCGTCCGTCCGTCCGTCTGTCTGTCTGTCTGTCTGTCTGTCTGTCTGTCTGTCTGTCTGTCTGTCTGTCTGTCTGTCTGTCTGTCTGTCTGTCTGTCTGTCTGTCTCTCTATCTTTCTCCGTCTCCCTCTCCCTCTACCTCTCCCTGTCTCTGTTTCTTCCTCTCTCTTCCTTTCCCTGTCTCTCTCTCTCTCCCTTTCTCCCTGTTTCTCTGTCTCTCCCTCTCCCTCTCCCTGTCTCTCCCTCTCCCTCTCCCTGTCTCTCCCTCTCCCTGTCTCTCCCTCTCCCTGTCTCTCCCTCTCCCTGTCTCTGTCTGTGTCTGTGTCTGTCTGTCTGTCTGTCTGTCTGTCTGTCTGTCTGTCTGTCTGTCTGTCTGTCTGTCTGTCTGTCTGTCTGTCTGTCTGTCTCTCCATCTTTCTCCGTCTCCCTCTCCCTCTACCTCTCCCTGTCTCTGTTTCTTCCTGTCTCTTCCTTTCCCTGTCTCCCTGTGTCTCTCCCTCTCCCTGTCTCTCTGTTTCTCTGTCTCTCCCTCTCCCTCTCCCTGTCTCTCCCTCTCCCTGTCTCTGTCTTTCTGTCTGTGTCTGTGTCTGTCTGTCTGTATGTCTGTCTGTCTGACATCCTAAATGTAGACTGCTCCTAAGCCAGGGCATGCCTGCAGTGAATCACCGTCTTGGCGACGTTGTTATTGCCCCCAAGACAAGCCTTTGTGGACATCCTGCAAGGCCCAGCTGCTCAAGTGAGAGTCTTTCCTGGAGAGAGGCTTTTGTTTTGGAGAGGCCGCTGAAGACCCATCGACCACACCTTGTCAAACAGCCACTATGGACCCGGGCCAAGGTGGAAAGTCTCCTTGTCTGACTCACCAGCTGTGACGCAGGCGGAATTGGCAATGAGATGACGATACAGCAAGATGGATGGGGTGGATGGAGTTTTACGGCGTATCGGCTTTTGTAGGGTATGAAAGGTCATTAAACACAATTATCACTAGAATAATTTTACGTACGCGCAATTCAAGTCACGACGTCCCTATTTATTCGCCTCTTACGAATCGTGAAGGGAGACACGGTGGGTCTATTCTTACCCCCAACCCACAGGGGTATGATACAGCAAGAGCTTTGTGTGTGGGGTACATCCTACGATCTTTCAGATACTTGTTTACACGCTGGAATGATAGAACTTACCGTGAGACTACGTCATTGTCAGTAGGAAAGTGATTGCAAGAGGAAGAAATGTGTGCAGATGTGTCACCAAGACCATTGTTGTCATTTTTTTGTGTGTCACCTTGTGTAAATTAGCTGCGAATCTTTCGGTATTGCATGAAGCTTCATCTGCTCGTAAAGTGAGGTTGTGTCTCTGAAGTGCGTGTGTGTGTGTGTGTGTGTGTGTGTGTGTGTGTGTGTGTGTGTGTGTGTGTGTGTGTGTGTGTGTGTGTGTGTGTGTGTGTGTGTGTGTGTGTGTGTGTGTGTGTGTGTGTGCACGAATCTATCAATTTTACTGAGAGCGTGCTGTGTTTCATTGTATAATTGTTGGTTGAAGCCTTTTATATTACGCAAGTAAGTTTGTTTTTTCTAGCTGGTTTTTCGTCTCTAGAAGAAAATGCAGTTAAGCATGGATTATAGTGTTGTTTTGTTTCTTGATAGCAGAAAAAAGCTGATTACCGTGTGTGTAAGTGTTTTATTATTTTGGTGTTGAACGTCGGTATGTGTACATTTTCACGCACTTTTTACTGGTTTTGTTCAGGCATATGATATGGCATGCAAAATCTTACAGCAAGCGGCCTCAGTAGCTTGACAAGTATGCGTATGTAACAACACAGGCAGACCCTACGGTGATCAGTCTTGTATGTCTTGTCTGCCGCATGTTTTATCATGTATTGCAGTGTGCGGCATATATGTCGTGAGTTTTAGTAGTCGTTGTGGGGTATGTGTATTCTGCGTGTCATCAGTCGTGATCCTCAGTACATCATGAAATTCACTGCATTTCATAACTGTCTCACTCCTCGTCCATCCACGCATTCCATCTGAAAGTTTCAAATCCGCATCAGAACACTTGATCTTATGTATCACAAAGTTTGCTGTTATCATTATTGTTCTGTTTGCCTGCGAGTTCACATTTGCGCACGAATGTGTTTGCCTGTTTACATGGTGGTCATTCTACTTACTGAGCACCCATCAATGGGGGAAAAAGTCGCAGTATTAAAACGAGCACCTTTACCTTTACCTTTTCCTGCTGAGGCTTTCCCTCACAGCTCTCGCATGCCAACAATTTGAAGCTACGTGGAAATTCTAATTTCGCATCCTCCTCTCTTTGACCTTGGCCTTTTCCAAGAAGAACCTGTTTAAAGAGTACGCTGCTACAAGAAATGTTGCCCTGAGTTTGCACCGTCACTCCGAATATGTACAGCAGGCAGGTCTGCAGCGCCTCATTAATTTCTCTCCAAAGAGGGAAAAGAAGGAACGAAAAAAGAGAAAGAAAACCGATGAACAAGTTAGCCTCAGTGCAGAGGCAAGATCTACGATGGGCGGTACAAGCATCGTCTCAAAATAGGCCTACTGACAACTGTGAGCAAATTCTAAATGTAGTCGCACATTTACCGATTCTCTGCATGTCAACTTTTTCACCGAAGCTCTCCGGTCTTGCTGAGTAGATTTTTGTAGGTGCATTTATTTAGACCAGCCACTGATAAAAGCCCAGTTTCTCACTATGATCACGCCCGTAAAGATATCTGAGCTCTGGTCAATGAAGGCAGAAGTGCATAAGAATAGTGTGAACTTTTAGTCATTATTTCAAAGTATACACTCTTGGTAGCCACAGGCCGCTCTTATTATACCGCATTCTCTCTGGGAGATGAAACCTGTTATAGGTCCTAGATGAAGAGAAGCTTGCTCTCGAGTTAGGGTTAGAGGCAAGTCCTGGCTTATGATAAAAATGCTCTTTGACTTCATAGCCAGACATCATCCTACTTACAAACATGACTTCCACCAAGTAAGGAAATTATGCAAATCTGCTGCAGAGATGTTTTTTGCAAAAATTGGAGATAGAGATAATGGTCTGGCCTAGGTTCAAACTGCGTTGTAATTACTAGACATCGCCTTCGGCTGTCCTCAAACGTGGCAAGATTTCTGGCAAGTCTTCAATTGCCAGTGCAAAGATCGCAGTCGAAAGTCGAAAAAAAAGTGTTCTGTCAAGTTATAGACAAAAAGGATAGTTTTCTTTTCTTTTCTTTTCAAAAGACACAATTTCCGCAAACAGCCAACCAGAGAGGTTCTTCATGTGATGTAACGTTTGAGTCGTCATCATCCAAACCTCCTAATCGCGGAGGACCTCCGTAGATTCGAAGTTGTATGGCTTCTGCCAGTTCATCTGTCAGTTGCAGGATATCTTGACGCCTAGGTCTGAATCTCTTCTCCAGACCTACATCGTCGTATCTTTCTAGTAAGCACGTTCTGTTGCGAAACACGCGTTGCCGTCGCAAGTTGCGCCGCTGACGATCGAAAAACAGACGCAGCAGTGTTGAACGACCCTACTAACAGCAGAGTTAATCATGAAGCCCTGGATGCAATTCTACACCACAGGATCCTTTTTCATTTTTGTGGTGAGTTGGTTTGTTGGGGTGTTGGTAATTTGATAGGGATACCGGTCATTCACCACCAGCACATACCTATGAGTAAAACTTAGAGTGACATCTAACACCCTACATCCACCTCAAGCAACAGTTGTCTAGCAGTAGAATTTTCGCTTTCCACTTGGGCGTCACAGGTTTACTTCCTGGCTAGTGCTCTACCCTTTCTACTTCTTTCCTTTTTTTCCCAGGTTTCATTTAGGTGTTTTACAAGAGACAAATAAACTTTCCTGTCCTTAAAAAAGAGACAAGAAATAAAAAAACTTGTCATGTGTGAGGACATCCTTACATTCAAATCTTACGTCCACTCGTGAGAATTTCACGTTTAAAAGTTTCCCATCATTATCCTCCATGACAGTACATCCAGCATATGTCCTACGACCACGGGGTGGCAAAGCCGTCGCGCAGAAGTGAAACAGGAAAGGGCTTCATTCCGCATTTGCCGGGACGGGGACAGAGCCGGGGTTCGTTCGCGGATGAAGCTGTGTGTGACGAGTTTGCTTTATCGGTTTGCAAATAAGGAAACTCACTCATCATGCCGATGTGGGCACACTCAACCCACGCACAGAAACAGGAAAGATGATGAAAGCCAGGCTTTTCTACGACTTTCGAATGTGCGTCGTAAAGGATGCTACAGAACCTAAAACGGGTTCACGCTTTCCGCCCCTCTACACGTTTTGCTTCCTGTTTCCCTCTTTCAACCGTCTCACTTCGTTTACAGTGACTAGCATTGCTCCCTGATGTATAGAATAAATAAATGAACGAAAGAATGGATGATGAACAAACGAACGAACGAACGAACGAACAAACGAACGAACGGACGAACGAACAAACGAACGAACGAATGAATGAATGAACGAACGAACGAATGAATGAACGAATGAATAACATACGAATGAATTAGGTGTTACGGCCCATCAACCTTTGCAACCTATGTAAGGCCATTGATGACGAAACTGACTGGAGCTGGCTAGAGCTTTTGTCTCGACTTCCCTGACTATTCCTCTTGTACGAATCGCGGTGGGTCAATTCTTACCCCCAAATCCCACGGGGAGCCTGGTGTACAGACAACGTGTGAAATTGTCACATGTACGCGTAGTTAGGTTCTGGGCACCGGGAAAAGATGATTAGGTCTAATAGCGTTGCTGTTAAATAATGAAAGGCCAGAACAAATCTGAATACCACTTTGGGATCATGCATACGTGTTCATGCACTTTTCTACACGATATGCCTCTTCAACCACCACTTTCACGAATCTATAACGCATGTAGTTGTTTGCAACGAGATGGGCATTGATGTTCCCATGGTCACGGACAATGGCAGCAGGTTACTCTAGTAAAATGAATATTTGTCATACTGCAATCACTCAAATGGTGTCAGAGCAATCTAAAAGAAAACGACAACGACTGCATGCCGTGCAAGAGAGCATTACAACTGCTCTGCCACTTGGAATTTTACAGGTAAAATCATTCAAAAATGATTGGGCTGAACTCACCTGAACAGCCACTCGTTGAATCACAACGTTTCCACCTGTATTCCGGAACAGCTGTGAAACTTTTGTTTCGCAGCACTTGTGCCAGCAAGCCAAACTTTCCAAAGGAGGCGAAAACAGGTGTATCACCCCATGCGGAAACTTCGAGCAGGGCGCATGGACTTCTAGTGATCATCTGGAGACAAGTAAAGATGTACATATATATCAATCAAAGGTGCAACAAAAAGGTAGTTCTGTCAAATCGTAACAGCCTGTCGGTGTGACTTCAGCGAGCTCTGCAGTAAAATGTGTCATAATTCTTGTAAAGGGACACATTTATCGTATTAAAGACTTCAGGGCGTTCCACCTGGTTTTCAAGATAAAAACATTAATACTTGCGGAAAATTTTACAGTCGTACAGGTGTTCCACTAGCACGGGAAATATTCCAAAGTGCTTCAAAGCCAGGTGGAGTGAGGTGTTCTCTGCAGCTGTCGTTTGGACACATTTCAGTGATCGGGAGACAATTTATTTATCTCCATGTCAAGGTGTAGCAGAGGAAACTTAATGAATGCCGATTTTGCTTTTACAGGATATTCGCTGGAGGTTGTTAAGCCCCAAGGCAGGCATGATCTCTCCGTTTTCTGCAGCTCATCTCTGGAGGCATTCCACTGGAACTGTTCCAATGTCAACATGGTCTTTACCCGTTGCACAATCCTCAGCTAGTGACATCTGATGGATCGATAGATGGGTGGGTGGATGGATGGGTGGATGGGTGGATGGAAGAGTGGATGAATGGATGGGTGGGTGGGTGGGTGGGTGGATGGGTGGATGGGTGACTTAATGGATGGGTGGATGGATAGATGGGAGGATACATGGATGGATGGATGAATGGATGGATGGATGGATGAGTGGATGGATAGATGGATAAGTGGATGGATGAATGCATGGATGTGTAAGTGGATGGATGGATGCATGGATGTGTAAGTGGATGGATGGATGCATGGATGGATGGGAGAATGCATGGATGGATGCATGGATGAATGGGAGGATGCATGGATGGATGGATGAATGGGTGCATGGATGGATGAGTGGATGGATAGATGGGTAAGTGGATGGATGAATGCAGGAATGTGTAAGTGGATGGATGGAGGCATGGGGTGATGCATGGATGGATGGGTTGATGAATGGATGAATGTATGGACGGACGGACGGATGAATAAATGGACGGATAGACGAATGGACGGACGGATGGATGGATAAATGGACAAATGGATGGATGGACGATGAATGGATGATGGATGGATGACATACGAATTGATGGATGGATGGACGGATGGATGGAGGGGTGAATGGAGGGATGGGTGGATGGAAGAATGGGTGGATGGAAGGCTGGATGGATGAAGGGATTGATGGATGGATGGATGGGTGGATGGATGGTTAGATGGTTGGATGGATGGATGGATAGTTGGATGGATGGATGGATGGATAAATGGATGGATGGATGGATGGATGATGGATGGATAGATAAATGAATGGGTGAACGGATGAGTGAATGGAAGGTCAGACGGATGGACCAATGGATGGATGTGTGGATGGATGGATGATGTTTTAGGGTCTATTCGTTTCTAAAGATCGTGGATACCCACAGACTGTCCAAATTACTGGCGTTGGTTGGAAAATGAGAGAGTCAGTACTCCACTATCCCTGTCATTCCAGTCGTATGCGCCACAAAGACCCGAGGAATCTCTTCTTACCTCCAATCCATGGGATTGTTTTGGTGTCGGGTCATTTCCCCTAAACAATGCTGCACAGTATCAGGTTCGATGTCCCCAGGTTCCAATGGACACTGAAGACCGTTTTAAAAAAGTTTATCTATGTGTTTTTATCACCTGCGGAGTTGTCCGTCCTTAAACCTTACTCTGACGTGTACTTCTAGCATAACAACTCCGTTAAAATACATTCCCATCCCCATGCTCTTGTCTGCATAAACTAATAAAATAGTTATCTCTCTGCTCCACAAACTCTGTTGCTGCTGTTGTTGTTGTTGTTGCTGCTTCTGCTGCTGCTGCTGCTGCTGTCCATGAAAACCAAAAACCCGAGGAGTTAGAATAACAGAGAGCACGTGACACGAAATACTAGACACTCTGCATTCCTCAGGACGTGGTCGTGACGGGATGTGAGGGCGATGACGACTCTGACACGGTCTTTGGCGATGTTTGGACTGCTGCCTGTTGAGTCGTGAGCTTGAGAGTCTGGGCAGTCAGGATGAGCAAACAACGAGGGGAAGATGGGGAAAGTGCAAGTCATCCCAGCTCTCTGTATGCTTTTTGAACCACTTCCCTGGCCATGACCTGATTCTACAGAGCTTCCCCAGGTTTCAGCTTGCATACATGCATGTGGTGAAAAATTCATACATATGTGCAAAAACATGCTTTGCATTATGCTCGAGCACGCACACGCGCACACATACGCACGCGCGCGCGCATGCACACACACGCACGCACGCACACACTAACATATATGCAAGAACACAACTTTACACAGTTACTCCGTATGCTGGTCCGTTGATCTACTTGAGATTCGTCTGCACGCTTGCTGTGTACTTATGTCATGCCTCATCCAGTTGCGTGTTTTTATTCTGGGTGCAGTATGCATATATTTGGCTAACCTCTACAACCTTGGGATGACAGACTACAGTCTGCTAATGTAACTGCGATTTTGATGATAAATTATGGTAGAAGTTTTACTGTCTATTGGCAATGGATCACCGAAAACATTAGAGCAGGCTAGAGTAAAAGCAAGGTACGCCTTGATTCCCTAGTGTTTTGCCTCACAGGAATTGCATATAAAGAGGAGATAGGTCATTTCTTAGTGCCGACTCAGATGGCTAGATAATGTGAAATGAATAAGAGAGAATACAAAAGGAACATCTTTTCAACTGGTTTCCTTGGAGGCAGCAAGCGGGGATATTATCTGCACTCAGTGTTCTCGATTGGCTGGGTGAACATCGATACCGTGTGAGGAGTTCGTACATCATTGTGACTGCTTATTAGCTACCTGGATCCGTGTGTCCTGCTTTTGTGTTTGTGCTTTCACTACTGTGTGTATTTTGGTGTCCTTTGAAAGAATAGCGGAAATGTGGGCCATTTATTTCTCGACAGAGGTGATTTTATCAGTGACGACCTGTTTAAGGTAAGTATTTTAATTTAGCGTGATTGCTAAAGAGGATTTAAAAGCGCAGGCATTTTGCCTATCTAATCTCTCTCTCTCTCTCTCTCTCTCTCTCTCTCTCTCTCTCTCTCTTTACACTCTGTGGTACTTTCATGATCACCCTAAAGCTCCTTTCTCTCAACCTCACATTTGTATAGTCAGTCATTGGTTTGCATTTCCTGTCATTTTCCTCTGAACACTTCTCTTACCCCAGTACTTGGTTCGTGGCCTGAGGCCACTCCCCGATACTATGTTTTTCCCTTCCCCTCCAGAGTGTCAAGTTTGTCCTTTGCTGGATGCTGGGACTCTCCCACGCTGAATTCAGGTGAGCAAAACACTTCCCAGGTGTGTTACCATCCACTCGTTACCTCTGTGACGAAGACATTTTGATTGGCTCGAAGGCTTCCACACACATTGTCATGCTTTGAGTCAGAGGTTACCAAGGAAATCATGAATCCGGGATGACGTTTTCAGTATTTGGAAATGTTAGTTAGGGCATCCCTACTATCATGAGTAATGAAATCTGTCTCCATTGCCTTTATCCCCTCTTCACCCCCTCCCCTTTTTTTCTTTCCCTCTAAGAATACGCATTTTCTTTTCATCTATCTCGGTTCTGTGCTAATCCCTACTTTTGCTTGCTTTGCTCAGGCCTATCTGTAAGTCGTGGGTTGAAAACTTTATGTATTACTAATTCTTCTTGAGTGTGTAATACTATGTTATATTTTTTCATGTCATGTTCAAGTACGTGTGATTCCGGGTGATCCAATTCAAGCATTTTGTGAAGGTCTTCTGTGTATGTGCGTCAGTCTCTCTCTCTCTCTCTCTCTCTCTCTCTCTCTCTCTCTCTCTCTCTCTGTTCGATTCTTTCCTTTGAAAGGGTTGTCGGCCTGGCAATACACTATTTCAGTCCGGTTCTCTCTCTCTCTCTCTCTCTCTCTCTCTCTCTCTCTCTCTCTCTCTCTCTCTCTCTCTCTCTCTCTCTCTCTCTCTCTCTGTCTCTCTGTCTCTCTGTCTCTCTGTCTCTGTCTCTCTGTCTCTCTCTCTCTCTCTCTAAGTGGTTTTGTTCAATCTTAAAGCAGATTGATATACTACTTTTACTTTCATTTCTAGCACGATTCCTCTGAGGAAAGGAAAACAACTGAATTACAATGGCAGTTAAGGTCCGCGAATAACTGAAATCGTCTGGAAATGTCACCAGAATTCTGTTCAATTTATGCCCATTACAATTTTTTCATATCAAACGAATAAAAAACAATCTTAATCGTTCTTTTTGGTATTTGCATAGAATATTGTTAGGCATGTAGATAAAATGTATATGTGCACCTAATGATAAAAATATCATTCTGACAAAGAGTTTTATCAACAACCTGCACTCTCCCCAGTTAAATGGGGGGTGGGGGGGGGGAGAGGGGGGGGGGGGAGAGAGATCACGGAATGGAAAAGAGTTAAAGTAAAAGACCTTGGAGCCTTCAAAATAGCCATATTTCCACGTAGAGTAATGCGTCATCATGAAGTTTGGTCCACACGAGACACCAACGCCGATGTCGCCCAAGTTTCCCGTCTCCATGTCTGCCGTCTGGATGACTTGGAGAACGGGTCAGGTCGTGCCTGGCTGTCCTCAGTGCTGTCCTGCCCCGCCAGAGACAGTCCCACTACGGGACGTTCCACAAACAAAGTCCAGAGCTTGTCTCCTTTAGAAGTCTCGGTTCCTGCCTTAAGTGGTTCTGTGCGTCTTTACGTGACTCGAGTCGATGATGCGACTTTCTACAGCAAGCAGGAGACCATGACAATTACATTTCAAGGTGTTTTTCTTCATGGAAAAGTTCAAAGAGATTCCAGAGATTGTTTTTACCATCAAGGTACATCTGTACCAGGAAAAGCTTGAGAGAATCATCAAATAAAGCAGACTAGCTACCAAAGATAAGACAGAGGTCCACAAACTTTTGGGGTACTTTTTCAGTTGTAACTATCGTTGTTCTCAATGCAATATTTCTTTTGTGTATTTTGCTTCATTCCTGGTTGTTCCAAGTAGCCGTTTTGATTTGACCAATCGATTCAACAACATAAATATTTTTTTTTAATCAACAAAAACCATTAGTGAATGATAAATAACTAAATGAAAGACAAACAAAGGAACAGATGATTAAAAAATGAAAGAAAGAAATAATTAATAAATGTGCAATTGAGTATATTGTAAAAGAAAGTGTGGATAAATGATTTTAAAAAGTAACAAATCAATACATAAAAAGAGGACACATATAGATATAAACACAATTCTTTGGCATACAGGAATGTTGAACCCCATGATTAAACGTATTTGCACCTTTCCCTATCTAAAATACCGCAAGGAATGCCAATGGAACCCACATATCCAGTCCAAACATGCAAAGTCGCGTTTCGTGCAGTGTTCGTCACCACCACCACTCCCGTTTGATGCAGAGCAAACGATGACAATAGACCACAAAAGCTGTCTCTGACGATTTCCCTGCATTTGGTGTGTTTGCAGTGGGCCAAGTCTCCTGTCTGTGATCTTCGTCTGAAAGAGGAGCAGATTGCTGGGATCGGCTATAGCGAGAAACCTACGTGACCTATTCAGCCAGCCATGGGAGTAGCAGACGAAGAGATTACGGATGTGCACGGTGACTTTCTACAAGGGTTTCTAGAGACTGACCCCGGGAATGGCAAGATAAGGAGCTGTCTCCCCCGGGCAGTGGGAGACAGCTACAATTTCCACGAACCTCTTTGAAGGGGATATGCAACTTTGTTTAGAAAACAAAAGCGAAGAGTCACTTAAAATCCTATCGTATGTAACATTTTTTAAAGAATGCCAAATGGTTATTTGATATTATGATAACACCTTGACTTCTCATTAAATTTTTACAAACTTCAGTCAATATTGCATTGGCAATGAAGTGTGTTTTTTTACATCTTCCACACACATGAATTGTTGGGTTGTCCAGACCAGTTCATTGGGCATCTTGGCTGCAAATGATCTCAGTTAGGGCACTTTTTAAAATTATGTAGCTAACAACCGAAAAGTTTTAAAATGTGTTTTTTGACAATAAGCATTCTTGTTGCACTAGATCAAATCAAACATGTTTTGGAAGAATAGGCTTGAACGAAAAGAAGTGTTGAGGGAATATCCTTGTGGATCAAAAATGCAGGCATCATTTAGATTCTGAGTTGTAACGTCGTGTAACAATACATATTAGTTAGGCTGTAATATTACTTTTGCTTTGCTGCACACATTATATGGAGGGGGACGGGTCGTGCTAAGGGGATTCCCAGGCTAGGATTCAACGCAACATGCTCAAACAGCTCCATCTGGCACTGCTAGTTTGTACTGCTCTGTCACTTCTGCTGGTCTGACTTAAACGCGTACTTATCATTCTGCCTGTGATGTTGGCGTAAACGTGCAAATCACCTCAGACAAACCTCTCCCACTTTTCAGCCAAGGTTTACCCGGAAGTGTCCCCTGGGAGAGATGCAACTTTTGCCTCGATTGTGAACACGTTATTCAAGTACGGAATATTTTCAAAAAGCGGGCTGTAAATTATTAGGAAATCCTTTATTTCCTGAACTGGTCAATTGCTGTATCATACTTTGAAAATAAATATATTTCGATGTAAATGCTCTGGAAGCCTTCCATCATGGAATGCATTTTCCAATCTGACTGAGAGCAAGTCTACTGTTGAGAAATTTATTGGGAGAAAAAGGCACGATGGAATTGTATGGAAAAAGATGGAAACTGTGTGGCTAACAGATATTCTCTTGTAGTCGCATTCATCCCTTAACACTCCACCAACCTTTGTGCTGGACATCTAGTATATGCCTGTTTGTTTGCTACCAAATGTTTATACAAAAAAAAAAGTTTAGCCACTCTTGCAAATCAAATCTCCGAGCGGTCGACCGATGAAGTAATCTTCAGTCATTTTCTGGAAGATGTGCATCTCATGTTGTTAAAACCTCTCTTATCCCTTATGACACCTGGAGGGGATCAAGCTACCGTGGTGTCGGTTTATAAGAATGCGAGACAATCCCAGACCCTCTGCAATTATTTCGCATACGACGTATTTCTGTGATCAGAAAAGCGGCGGTCGGTGGAGCAGAAAAAACTCTGTACAGAGAGAAAGGTTGCACACACCCCGACCGTGGCATTTAAATGGGTGAAAGAAGATGGAACACTATATGAGGCAAGTAAGGAATGAATGAACAGAAGAAAAAATGAATGAATGAATGAATGAATGAATGAATGAATGAATGAATGAATGAATGAATGAATGAATGAATGAATGAATGAATGAATGAGTGAATGAATGAACGAACAAATGAATGAATGAATGGAATTTTACAGCCGATCCCCGTTTGTAGGCCAATTAAGGTCAATGACTATAAAATTGCTAGAGCTGGTTACGGTAAAGCAAGTCAGATGCTTGTTCAGGAGGCGCAGCGCTGCAAAGCGCTGCTCAGCGCTGCATGTGATTCACTCCTGAACAGCAATTTTGGGGCGTGATTCACTCAGCGCTGAGCAGCGCTGTGAATCACCAATCCGAGATGAATCAGACGACTTTGCATCATTTTCAAAATGGCGTCTTCGATCCCGCACTGGCCGTCGATGCGTAAAATAACCCTCAGAAACATCATTTTTGGGACTGGAACGGGCTTTATTTGCCCCAAGCGCCCTGTATGCGCGAGTAATGGCAAGTAAGGATGACATAGTAGTGGACTTTATTCATGCAGAATTCATTTAAACGTGCATAAACGATGTCTGTGGCAAAGAAAACACTTTCTTCGCGTCTATCAACACAACAAGGGGCGCAGATGATTTACCTCCCCTTTAACAAGTGAAGCGCTGCACTACATCTTACGCCTTGTTCACGAGGCGCAGCAATGTGCAGCGCTGCAAAGCGCCGAATCACATGCAGCGTTTTGCAGCGCTACGCGACCTGAACAAGCCGTTTCACGGCGCAAGCGCTGTGCAGCGCTGCACATTGCTGCGCCTCGTGAACAAGCCTTTAGGTGTTCAGGAGAGGCAAAGAGCGCTCAATTGCCAACATGAAGCGCTCATGCAGCGCGTTGTACTCCTGAACAAGCCTCAGGTCTAAGTCTCCCTAGTTAATGAACGTCGTGTCGGGCCGCGCTGGGAATACATACACTTACCCTCAACTCACAGGGAGCTGTGAGGCAAATAAGACGAAGAGGACCACCACAAGCTGGAGTTGCGAGTGAGCTGGGACAGTGGAAGTGGAGCAGAGCTGAACGATTCAGAGATACGTGTGCGTCAGGCGCAACAAAAAAAGCATGCACTGCAGCCACTCCTAGCCTGCAATGCACATTTGCCTTGGCACTCCAACCTCTGCCAGTGCCGTGCAGGAGATAATTGGCTGCTTCCATACCTTGCATGGACAACAACTCACTCAGAGGCAAAAACGGTCTCAACACCCTACAAGTTGCCCTCCACCTTCGTCTAAGATCTCTATTTGACTAGCCTCCTACACACTTTCACACTGACAAACATTCATACATAATTGCACATGCACTAACACAATTGTACTTATGAGCCCGCGTACATGCACAAAGATAAATTTGTGTGTACAGACTCGTGCGTTTGAGTCACTGAATTCATGAAACCGAGGCCACACTTACAGGGAAACCTACGCAGTTTAAACAAAGATTATAGGTAACACAAAGACAGTTCATTAGCTCATTGTTGTGAGGATCGAGACACGTTGCGCCCTTAAGCGGGAAGGAATATGGGTGAATCAAGGGAAGTAATCACACCGCTTAGAGACATGTAAAACTACTTGTTTGTCGACGCGTTTCTGATGCGTTCCGATCATGTTTGTGAATAAATTTACGGTGTAATGTGTAATAAAATGATTTGCTGCAATAATGGGGGTGTTTAGGCTTTGTTTTTTGTAGCAGGAGTTGTGAAATCGAAATATTTGGTTCATCGAAATGGATGGTTCTGCGCATGACCATGAGCCTATAGTCCGTTTAAACATTGCTCTGTCAGTGGAGACGCTACTGACTTCACACGCCCGGGGAGTTATGCTAAGATCCGGCCGCGTTAATGTATCCGAGCAAGACGTTTGTCACAAAACGCAGATACATCGAACTCCCACATACTGTGACATAGACCTAGTTTTGCATCATCTAATTTTCATTATTATCGAAGAATGCAAGCTTGTTTATCAACGTATACACCCCTGTGGAATATCTTTAGGAAATGCAAAGCAATACATACCTGTGAAGAAGGTGATTTGCGGCCAGAAAGTCATTCGATGAAGTGAATTCAGTTAGAACATGAGCGTTCAGTCTTAATCCAAATACAAGCGATCAAGCAAGACAGCGAAGAAAGCTGTCTGCTGATTGGAGGATTCTATTAAGGGAACCAATCAGAAGACTGCTTTCATAGAGGCTCTTCAAAAGATGTGTAACTATAATCTTCGATTTCACAATGCCTGCTAAAAACACAAAGCCAAAACACCCCCATTATTGCAGCAAATCATTTTATTACACATTACACAGTAAATGTATTCACAAACATGATCGGAACGCATCAGAAATGCGTCGATAAACAAGCAATTTTACATGTCTCTAAGCGCTGTGATTACTTCCCTTGATTCACCCATGTACGTTCCCGCTTGGTGCGCTGCGTTTCCGAGCGTCTTGTAAGTTTGTATAGCAAAAGCTCGGCATGAACTATCTTTGTGTAACTTATAATCTTTGCTTGCGGCAAGTGCCCAAGTACGACATCGACGTCGATATAATTATCATATCCAACTTGAAGTCTGATGTCTCCCCCTATGTCGTTGTGGCCGATGCTGCATCCTGATTGGCTGATCAGACAGATCTTTCGGACTTTTTACTTTGTTCAGAATAAATGTGCCGTGTCCACCATTGTTTCCGTCAGTTTGCAAGCAAAACGCTCATTTTTAGAATTACTGATGCAGATTCTGAGAAATTGTAACCAAAGAACAGTAGTAATGTCTCATAGCTATATGTAGAATACATGCAAAGTTCTTTCAAATTGTTACTTTGCTCAGATCGATGTGTGGTCGAAGAAGCAAAACGGAAGCCGAGTTTTGTCCATATGGCTATGTGATGCTATCTGGCTTATCATGTAACTCAGTGACGCGGCAGTGGCGTGAATGTATTTTCAGCCGCGTCACTTGCGGTGTATTCGTGAGCAGCAGTCCCCGATTACAAGGTCACTTGAGTCCGCTACAGCTTCTATCACATCGGGTACCATGATCAATTAGAACGGGCCTTTAGGATGACGTGGCGATTCCTTTCGTGTTATTTGCTTGCGGAACTGAGTTTAGATGATGGAATCTCAGTGTGAAAGAAATTGTCGCTGATTGTGAAACATGCAAATGAACGTAAACGTTGTCACATTTCAGTTATCAAGGAATAAGCATGGGTGGAGTTTTCTTTGTAAAGTTTTGAAAAATGTTATGTTCGATGGAAAAGTTAACTGCAAAAATAAGAAAAACAATTTTAACACGGAAGTTCAGGTTCTGTCACCCTTGATTTGAAGATGGGCGACAATTTGCTCCAAATGACTTAAAAAACAGTTTACGTTAGTAAAACGCTCACAGACAAAACTAAAATTCAGGATTGAATGTTATTCGATGTAATTGTTCTAGGCCCTGTCTTGTCCATTGAATGTTAAAGTGAAGCTACTCGCATACGAGTGAGCTTATGGGTGTGTATTTGCAGTTCGAGTGTATTTGTCCAAATGTTCATACAACAAGAAACATTGCTGGGCTGATAAATTGATCCGAGGAAGAGAAGAATGGAGAGAGAGAGAGAGAGAGAGAGAGAGAGAGAGAGAGAGAGAGAGAGAGAGAGAGAGAAGGGGGGGAGGGGGGAGGGAGGGATGGAGGGAGGAGGAGAGGGATGGACGGACGGAGGGACTGACGGACAAACAGACCAACAGACATACATACGGACACACACACACACACACACACACACACACACAACACACACACACACACACACACACACACACGTGCACGCATACACACACACATATACAGACACTCGCACAGATACAAACACAGACGGACATAGGACCAAACAGACAGACACACAGACAGACACGCTGACAGACATCAAGAAAGAAAGACAAATGCGGCACAAAAATAGACAAATAAAACTGCTCTCGCTGAAGTGTCAGCCTCTATAGATGATGCACCGTGAGAAGTATTTAATTTATTACCTCCACAAAGGAGGTTGTATTTTTCGGTTGGTTGGTTGTGTTGTGAAGGTTCTACAACGAACGGGAACATTGAAGCACAATCGGGCTGTTTAAATCAGCCTCTCCGCTAAAGCCTTTGCCTGGTCACGTGTTGAGTCAGGCTAAATTTATCTTGGATATGTCACGTGACGTCAGTCGATTTCC
>JAWQFJ010003614.1:77500-79889 GCA_034096865.1 Theodoxus fluviatilis
ACATACATAATATATATATATACATACATATATATATACAATCATTATATATCATATATATACATATAAAATTATATATATATTATATAATTTATATATCATGCATATCATATTATATATAATACATATATATATATATCATATCATACATATAATACTATATTAACATAATATATATTACATACATATAATATACATATATATTATAAATATATATATATACATATATATATCATCATATATATATCATTATAATATGATAAATCTAAATAGTATTTTTATACTAAGATATATATATACTTATATATTTATATTATATAATTCATAATACATATATCTAATCATATAGTATTATGTTATATATTAATATAATCGTTATATATATATATACATATCACTATTATCATACATATAATATTTTCATACATATATATATATCATTATATTATAGATATATATATCTATTATTATATTCATAATATAGACTATATATACACATTAATATTATATTTAATATCATACATCTTATATATATATATCTAATTATATATTCATCATTTATATATATATATATTATCATTACATATATATATTTTCTATAAATATAATATATACTAATATATAGTATAAATAAATAATAATATAATATATTATCATTATATCATTAATATTTATACATCATATTTATAATTAATATATTATCATACATATATAATATATATATAATCATATAATATATATACAATAAATAATATTACATTAATTTTTATTATTTTATATATTTATTAATAAATTATTTAATAGCATTTATATTAAAAAATAATATCCATAATTAATATTTATTATCATTATATTATTTTCATAATATTTATAACATATATAATTACATAATTAAATAATCATTATATATATATACATTTAGTGAGTTATTCATACATAATTTTTATTATATAGAAATAATTTTAATTATATTTATATTATATATATATCACATATAAAATATAAAATATATATTACACTTAATATATTCATATCAATATATATATATATATTATAAATAAATAATTCAATATATTTTAATATATAATATTATATTATCAAATATATTATCAATAACATAAAATTTTAATCTATATTCAAATGATATTTTTTTATATAATTTTTCAATTACAATTTATTATAATATTGAAATATAAAAATTATTTTGTTATAATCATCTTTGTATCGAATCAATATAAATTATTAATATATCATTTTTTAATTATATATTATTAATATATATTACAAATATATCATATTGAGATTAATTATTTCATTTATTATAATAATTATTTATATATAATATAATATTTAATAAAATTATTTTATTTCATAATTCTACTTTTTTGAGCATTCAGTTACTACATTTAATCATTTTTACATAATCAATTCAATTGTTGAGATATACATATTCATAATTACTTATTCATAGATAATTTCAAATAATCATTTTTAATTTATACAATATATTAAAATAATTATTTAGAAATTTATCATATTAATTCATATAGTCAATCTTATTTTTCTAATCATCATTATAACATAATATTATTTTATTAAAAAATTTATAAATAATTAAAAATATCATATATAATTATATTTATTAAATTATTATATTTATTACATAAATATTCTTATATTTTCATATCATTTATATTATACATAATCATTATTAAAAATAAAACATAATTATTAGATAAATTATGTATTCAACACAATCAATTATCTGTATTTTTAATAACTTCAATCTTATAACAGATATATAATAAATACTTTTTAGCAATCATGCAATCAAAAATCTTATAATAGTAATATTATTTCCAGCATATTCATTCATTATAATAAAAATTTACATCATAATGATTATAATCAAAATATAATACATTACGCCAAATATTGATTGATAATTATTTTCACGTATATCAGGAGGGAGAAGAGGGAGAATGGATACTAACGATTACTATAGCATCTGGTCACTCTCAGTCTAAGTCATCATACTAGAGCAGTCATAGATAATCTGGTCTGAGATCTGTAACTGAAAATCATTGACTGAGACTCTGATTCCATAGCAATCCGAAGGAGGGTGCGGAAGAGGAAGTGTGAGAAAGAAGGGAAAATGGAAGAGTGCAATTTGAATACCACCAAATCCTGATCCAATGGTCTCAGAGTGGTAAAGAGGCTATCGTTGTCTGAGAAGTAAGCAAAAGAATGAAGAGAGATTGTCGATTGTCGGTGTGAGAGTAAAAAAAAAAGATAGAGGGGCAGCGAACGAGCGAAAAGATAGATAGAAAGTGAGAAAGAGCAGTAGGTCTCTCTCGTGTCCATGGCTACGTGAATCAGAAGGACGGTC
>JAWQFJ010003615.1:0-12500 GCA_034096865.1 Theodoxus fluviatilis
GCCTCCCTCGGTAGTTACCGCTCGGCGTTCACGAACACAAGCAAGGCCACGTGTGGCATTGACGTGTCTTTCGGTTGGAGGGTCCCCACCATCACCTGTGTATGTCGATCCGAACGATACTGACTGTGTCAACTGTCCAGTCTGTGCACTGGAGTATGTCTGGCTAGAACTCAGTCTCGTCGTTTCGCCGACATAGACTGTTTCTTCCATGGAAGTTGGCCACAGCGGGATATCAAAGACATCCATTTCCTAAGCTGGATTTGTCTTTGGATCACGGACACGTTTTGAATGCGCAGCTTGTTCCTCTGGTTGGTGTATCCAGGACTCATGAGATTCGCAGGGTTGCGACCTCTGTGGCTTTTGCCAAGAATGTATCGCTCTCATCTCATGAGGGCGGCGTTCTGGCGCAGTGACTGCGTTTTCACGCATCACTGCCGGCAGAATGTTCGCGTTCGTTGCCTGGACGGCACCTTTGGCATCAATAGTTGGTTGTGGCGGGTTCGCTGTCCGCCTTTGAGTGGTGTGTGTTCTTTAAGTTAGGTTGGTAGATGCACATCCCTCCTCCCTTCTGGGGTAATCTACCTATGGTTGTCTACTGGTACAGTATGTTTAGAAAACTTTAAGAAATTTAAACTAATTTCTATGTTTTCCTAGCATACTTACCAGTAGACAACATAATGTCCCACCCTCCTCCCCATTTTTTGTGCATCTTCACACGAGTTTCTCGGTATGGTGTCGAAAAGTGGTGGCACGTGGTTGCATCATGGTATCTATGCGCATGTGCAGGAAACAGGGAGAGTTGCCTCCCTTTCACTGGCCATGACGCTATAGATGGAGCCTTTTCATTGGCTGATGCTATTAAGCCACGTGTGTGGGATGATTTTGCAAATCTTTTTTCGAGGTGAAAAGGTCATATACCTATGGTTGTCTACTGGTAAGTCATTAAGATAAATGTTATCACTCATCACGAAGTTGATGACGTCAAACTATTCATGACGTCAGCATATGTGTTCCGTACTCAGAGACCTCTAGCGGACGCTAGAATGAACTAAAATATACAGGTCATAAAATTGGGCCGTCCTTGGTAGAGGTTGGCGCTCTCAGAGTACTCTCTACTTTGTTAAGCGGCCTCTGGTCTCTGGTTCTGGCACAGTCTGAGAGGAACCTCATGAAGCAGACAGATAACAAGCACCTCTGAAGAAAGACCCAGCTTCGGGCGGACAGACCAGCTTCGACCTTCAGATGCGGACGCTGCGGTTAGGACTGCCACTCCCGCATGGGACTCCTGAGCCACAGCAGACGCTGTCCACGGGACAGGACTGCCACTCCCGCATGGGACTCCTGAGCCCCAGCAGACGCTGTCCACGGGACAGGACTGCCACTCCCGCATTGGACTCCTGAGCCCCAGCAGACGCTGTCCACGGGACAGGACTGCCACTCCCGCATGGGACTCCTGAGCCACAGCAGACGCTGTCCACGGGACAGGACTGCCACTCCCGCATGGGACTCCTGAGCCACAGCAGACGCTGTCCACGGGACAGGACTGCCACTCCCGCATGGGACTCCTGAGCCACAGCAGACGCTGTCCACGGGACAGGACTGCCACTCCCGCATGGGACTCCTGAGCCACAGCAGACGCTGTCCACGGGACAGGACTGCCACTCCCGCATGGGACTCCTGAGCCACAGCAGACGCTGTCCACGGGACAGGACTGCCACTCCCGCATGGGACTCCTGAGCCACAGCAGACGCTGTCCACGGGACAGGACTGCCACTCCCGCATGGGACTCCTGAGCCACAGCAGACGCTGTCCACGGGACAGGACTGCCACTCCCGCATGGGACTCCTGAGCCCCAGCAGACGCTGTCCACGGGACAGGACTGCCACTCCCGCATGGGACTCCTGAGCCACAGCAGACGCTGTCCACGGGACAGGACTGCCACTCCCGCATGGGACTCCTGAGCCACAGCAGACGCTGTCCACGGGACAGGACTGCCACTCACCGCATGGGACTCCTGAGCCACAGCAGACGCTGTCCACGGGACAGGACTGCCACTCCCGCATGGGACTCCTGAGCCACAGCAGACGCTGTCCACGGGACAGGACTGCCACTCCCGCATGGGACTCCTGAGCCCCAGCAGACGCTGTCCACGGGACAGGACTGCCACTCCCGCATGGGACTCCTGAGCCCCAGCAGACGCTGTCCACGGGACAGGACTGCCACTCCCGCATGGGACTCCTGAGCCCCAGCAGACGCTGTCCACGGGACAGGACTGGCACCCAGCGGCACGGAGCCATGGTCCTCTGGGACTGATGGACGCCTAAGACCTTATCTTGAATACTCTGATAATATATCGGAATCATCCCAGTGACAAACACACATGTAGGAAAAATCAGCTTGAGTAACTATATATTGCCTCAAATCACAAAGTGTAGTAAGGAATGTATGTGAAGGTGGTATACATGCTCTCTTCTACATCGCGACATGTCCTCCATTTATGCCACAAGATATTCGGCATCTAGTCCCAGGCCATTCTAGTTCACTAGAGACTTCGCCTACCGACGAAAGTGTCTCTAGTCCAGTTGACATCACGTGATGGAAGGTTTTCGTCCGAAATATGCGTGAGGTGGTCACACGAGAGGCTTGTGGGATAGCCGATCTGCTCCCTGACATACGCCGTTAAAGTAGTTCTAAGACTGTTTCGCACAAAACTCTTAACTTACTCTTGTTGAGGCAATAAACAAGCGTTTATTCCATAAAATAAAATGTTTGTGTTGAAATGGAAACAAGTGTTGACATCTGAATGATTTCTGTAAAAATTAGAGATAAAAAAGCATCAGAACGAACTATTTTTGGCGCAATTCTGTAATGCGAAGGGACAAGTCTATTACGCATTCATTGCGAACTGTGCCAGATTCAATACTGACTCAAGTTCACAGATTGGTCCCAGGCAGGCATTGTCACGAAAGGGACAGCACTTCTGCGAATGAACCCCTTAAACGACACCAGAGATACGGCGAATGGGTTCTTCAGGGTATAGGCAGCCATTATGTGGTAGGTGACGTCACTAAGCAACGCGTTTGCGCCTTGCAGTGGCTGGCTGCCCTATTGACACAAGACTTGCGTGCGGAGTCCGTCAGTGTGGCGAGAAAATCCCCCAACTTGCGAGCGTTGCGTGTGTGTGTGCTGGGAAAACCCCTACCCCAACAGCTCGGATCCCGTGTTGACCTAAAGCCTGCCTTTGCATACAAAGTAGCTTGACTAGAGTTTCCTCATCGGAGGATCCGGCTAGTTTGGAGGCGGGCGAAAGTCTGCATACATTTCTCCCTTTGTCTCCAGTTTCTCCAGCGTTTCTAGACAGGCTTAGACCAATGAAATTTTGAAACCGTCTACGGATTGTCTGAAATCTCGTAAGACATGAATGTTAGAATACTAATAAGTGGTTCTCAAACACACTCTGTCTTCCTCTCCAACACACACTTTGTCTTCCTCTCCAACACACACTTTGTCTTCCTCTCAAACACATACCGTCTTCCTCTCCAACACACACTGTCTTCCTCTCCAACACACACTGTCTTCCTCTCCAACACACACACTGTCTTCCTCTCCAACACACACTGTCTTCCTCTCCAACACACACTGTCTTCCTCTCCAACACACACTGTCTTCCTCTCCAACACACACTGTCTTCCTCTCCAACACACTGTGTCTTCCTCTCCAACACACTGTGTCTTCCTCTCCAACACACACTCTGTCTTCCTCTCCAACACACACTCTGTCTTCCTCTCCAACACACACTGTCTTCCTCTCCAACACACACTGTCTTCCTCTCCAACACACACTGTCTTCCTCTCCAACACACACTGTCTTCCTCTCCAACACACACTGTCTTCCTCTCCAACACACACTGTGTCTTCCTCTCCAACACACACTGTGTCTTCCTCTCCAACACACACTTTGTCTTCCTCTCCAACACACACTGTCTTCCTCTCCAACACACACTGTCTTCCTCTCCAACACACACTTTGTCTTCCTCTCCAACACACACTGTGTCTTCCTCTCAAACACATACCGTCTTCCTCTCCAACACACACTGTCTTCCTCTCCAACACACACTGTCTTCCTCTCCAACACACACTGTCTTCCTCTCCAACACACACTGTCTTCCTCTCCAACACACTGTGTCGTCCTCTCCAACACACACTGTCTTCCTCTCCAACACACACTGTCTTCCTCTCCAACACACTCTGTCTTCCTCTCCAACACACACTGTCTTCCTCTCCAACACACACTGTCTTCCTCTCCAACACACACTGTCTTCCTCTCCCTGTGTCTTCCTCTCCAACACACACTGTCTTCCTCTCCCTGTGTCTTCCTCTCCAACACACACTGTCTTCCTCTCCAACACACACTGTCTTCCTCTCCAACACACACTGTCTTCCTCTCCAACACACACTGTCTTCCTCTCCAACACACACTGTGTCTTCCTCTCCAACACACCCAACACACACTGTCTTCCTCTCCAACACACACTGTGTCTTCCTCTCCAACACACACTGTGTCTTCCTCTCCAACACACTGTGTCTTCCTCTCCAACACACACTGTCTTCCTCTCCAACACACACTGTCTTCCTCTCCAACACACACTGTCTTCCTCTCCAACACACACTGTCTTCCTCTCCAACACACACTGTCTTCCTCTCCAACACACACTGTCTTCCTCTCCAACACACACTGTCTTCCTCTCCAACACACACTGTGTCTTCCTCTCCAACACACACTGTGTCTTCCTCTCCAACACACACTGTGTCTTCCTCTCCAACACACACTGTCTTCCTCTCCAACACACACTGTCTTCCTCTCCAACACACACTGTCTTCCTCTCCAACACACACTGTCTTCCTCTCCAACACACACTGTGTCTTCCTCTCCAACACACACTGTCTTCCTCTCCAACACACACTGTGTCTTCCTCTCCAACACACACTGTCTTCCTCTCCAACACACACTGTCTTCCTCTCCAACACACACTGTCTTCCTCTCCAACACACACTGTCTTCCTCTCCAACACACACTGTCTTCCTCTCCAACACACACTGTGCTTCCTCTCCAACACACACAGTCTTCCTCTCCAACACACACTGTCTTCCTCTCCAACACACACTGTCTTCCTCTCCAACACACACTGTCTTCCTCTCCAACACACACTGTCTTCCTCTCCAACACACACTGTCTTCCTCTCCAACACACACTGTCTTCCTCTCCAACACACACTGTCTTCCTCTCCAACACACACTGTCTTCCTCTCCAACACACACTGTCTTCCTCTCCAACACACACTGTGTCTTCCTCTCCAACACACACTGTCTTCCTCTCCAACACACACTGTCTTCCTCTCCAACACACACTGTCTTCCTCTCCAACACACACTGTCTTCCTCTCCAACACACACTGTCTTCCTCTCCAACACACACCGTCTTCCTCTCCAACACACACTGTCTTCCTCTCCAACACACACTGTCTTCCTCTCCAACACACACTGTCTTCCTCTCCAACACACACTGTCTTCCTCTCCAACACACACTGTCTTCCTCTCCAACACACACTGTGTCTTCCTCTCCAACACACACTGTCTTCCTCTCCAACACACACTGTCTTCCTCTCCAACACACACTGTCTTCCTCTCCAACACACACTGTGTCTTCCTCTCCAACACACACTGTCTTCCTCTCCAACACACACTGTCTTCCTCTCCAACACACACTGTCTTCCTCTCCAACACACACTGTCTTCCTCTCCAACACACACTGTGTCTTCCTCTCCAACACACACTGTCTTCCTCTCCAACACACACTGTCTTCCTCTCCAACACACACTGTCTTCCTCTCCAACACACACTGTCTTCCTCTCCAACACACACTGTCTTCCTCTCCAACACACACTGTCTTCCTCTCCAACACACACTGTCTTCCTCTCCAACACACACTGTCTTCCTCTCCAACACACACTGTCTTCCTCTCCAACACACACTGTCTTCCTCTCCAACACACACTGTCTTCCTCTCCAACACACACTGTGCTCTCTCCAACACACACTGTGTCTTCCTCTCCAACACACACTGTGTCTTCCTCTCCAACACACACTGTCTTCCTCTCCAACACACACTGTCTTCCTCTCCAACACACACTGTCTTCCTCTCCAACACACACTGTATCTTCCTCTCCAACACACACTGTCTTCCTCTCCAACACACACTGTCTTCCTCTCCAACACACACTGTCTTCCTCTCCAACACACACTGTCTTCCTCTCCAACACACACTGTGTCTTCCTCTCCAACACACACTGTCTTCCTCTCCAACACACACTGTCTTCCTCTCCAACACACACTGTGTCTTCCTCTCCAACACACACTGTCTTCCTCTCCAACACACACTGTCTTCCTCTCCAACACACACTGTCTTCCTCTCCAACACACACTGTGTCTTCCTCTCCAACACACACTGTCTTCCTCTCCAACACACACTGTGTCTTCCTCTCCAACACACACTGTCTTCCTCTCCAACACACACTGTCTTCCTCTCCAACACACACTGTCTTCCTCTCCAACACACACTGTCTTCCTCTCCAACACACACTGTCTTCCTCTCCAACACACACTGTGTCTTCCTCTCCAACACACACTGTCTTCCTCTCCAACACACACTGTCTTCCTCTCCAACACACACTGTCTTCCTCTCCAACACACACTGTCTTCCTCTCCAACACACACTGTCTTCCTCTCCAACACACACTGTCTTCCTCTCCAACACACACTGTCTTCCTCTCCAACACACACTGTCTTCCTCTCCAACACACACTGTCTTCCTCTCCAACACACACTGTCTTCCTCTCCAACACACACTGTCTTCCTCTCCAACACACACTTTGTCTTCCTCTCCAACACACACTGTGTCTTCCTCTCCAACACACACTGTCTTCCTCTCCAACACACACTGTCTTCCTCTCCAACACACACTGTCTTCCTCTCCAACACACACTGTCTTCCTCTCCAACCCACTGTCTTCCTCTCCAACACACACTGTCTTCCTCTCCAACACACTCTGTCTTCCTCTCCAACACACACTGTCTTCCTCTCCAACACACACTGTCTTCCTCTCCAACACACACTGTCTTCCTCTCCAACACACACTGTCTTCCTCTCCAACACACACTGTCTTCCTCTCCAACACACACTGTGTCTTCCTCTCCAACACACACTGTCTTCCTCTCCAACACACACTGTCTTCCTCTCCAACACACACTGTCTTCCTCTCCAACACACACTGTCTTCCTCTCCAACACACACTGTCTTCCTCTCCAACACACACTGTCTTCCTCTCCAACACACACTGTCTTCCTCTCCAACACACACGTGTCTTCCTCTCCAACACACACTGTCTTCCTCTCCAACACACACTGTCTTCCTCTCCAACACACACTGTCTTCCTCTCCAACACACACTGTGTCTTCCTCTCCAACACACACTGTCTTCCTCTCCAACACACACTGTCTTCCTCTCCAACACACACTGTCTTCCTCTCCAACACACACTGTGTCTTCCTCTCCAACACACACTGTCTTCCTCTCCCTGTGTCTTCCTCTCCAACACACACTGTCTTCCTCTCCAACACACACACCGTCTTCCTCTCCAACACACACTGTCTTCCTCTCCAACACACACTGTGTCTTCCTCTCCAACACACACTGTCTTCCTCTCCAACACACACTGTGTCTTCCTCTCCAACACACTGTGTCTTCCTCTCCAACACACACTGTCTTCCTCTCCAACACACACTGTCTTCCTCTCCAACACACACTGTCTTCCTCTCCAACACACACTGTCTTCCTCTCCAACACACACTGTCTTCCTCTTAAACACACACTGTCTTCCTCTCCAACACACACTGTCTTCCTCTCCAACACACACTGTCTTCCTCTCCAACACACTCTGTCTTCCTCTCCAACACACACTGTCTTCCTCTCCAACACACACTGTCTTCCTCTCCAACACACACTGTCTTCCTCTCCAACACACACTGTCTTCCTCTCCAACACACACTGTCTTCCTCTCCAACACACTCTGTCTTCCTCTCCAACACACACTGTCTTCCTCTCCCTGTGTCTTTCTCTCCAACACACTCTGTCTTCCTCTCCAACACACACTGTCTTCCTCTCCAACACACACTGTGTCTTCCTCTCCAACACACTGTGTCTTCCTCTCCAACACACACTGTCTTCCTCTCCAACACACTCTGTCTTCCTCTCCAACACACACTGTGTCTTCCTCTCCAACACACTGTGTCTTCCTCTCCAACACACACTGTCTTCCTCTCCAACACACACTGTCTTCCTCTCCAACACACTGTCTTCCTCTCCAACACACACTGTGTCTTCCTCTCCAACACACACTGTCTTCCTCTCCAACACACACTCTGTCTTCCTCTCCAACACACACTGTCTTCCTCTCCAACACACACTGTCTTCCTCTCCAACACACACTGTCCTCCTCTCCAACACACACTGTCTTCCTCTCCAACACACACTGTCTTCCTCTCCAACACACACTGTCTTCCTCTCCAACACACACTGTCTTCCTCTCCAACACACACTGTCTTCCTCTCCAACACACACTGTGTCTTCCTCTCCAACACACACTGTGTCTTCCTCTCCAACACACTGTGTCTTCCTCTCCAACACACACAGTCTTCCTCTCCAACACACACTGTCTTCCTCTCCAACACACACGGTCTTCCTCTCCAACACACACTGTGTCTTCCTCTCCAACACACTGTGTCTTCCTCTCCAACACACACAGTCTTCCTCTCCAACACACACTGTCTTCCTCTCCAACACACACTGTGTCTTCCTCTCCAACACACACTGTGTCTTCCTCTCCAACACACACTGTGTCTTCCTCTCCAACACACACTGTGTCTTCCTCTCCAACACACACTGTGTCTTCCTCTCCAACACACACTGTGTCTTCCTCTCCAACACACTGTGTCTTCCTCTCCAACACACAGAGTCTTCCTCTCCAACACACACTGTCTTCCTCTCCAACACACACTGTGTCTTCCTCTCCAACACACACTGTGTCTTCCTCTCCAACACACTGTGTCTTCCTCTCCAATACACACAGTCTTCCTCTCCAACACACACTGTCTTCCTCTCCAACACACACTGTGTCTTCCTCTCCAACACACACTGTGTCTTCCTCTCCAACACACACTGTGTCTTCCTCTCCAACACACTGTGTCTTCCTCTCCAACACACACAGTCTTCCTCTCCAACACACACTGTCTTCCTCTCCAACACACACTGTGTCTTCCTCTCCAACACACACTGTGTCTTCCTCTCCAACACACACTGTCTTCCTCTCCAACACACACTGTCGTCCTCTCCAACACACACTGTCTTCCTCTCCAACACACACTGTCTTCCTCTCCAACACACACTGTCTTCCTCTCCAACACACACTGTCTTCCTCTCCAACACACACTGTGTCTTCCTCTCCAACACACACTGTGTCTTCCTCTCCAACACACACTGTCTTCCTCTCCAACACACACTGTCTTCCTCTCCAACACACACCGTCTTCCTCTCCAACACACACTGTCTTCCTCTGCAACACACACTGTGTCTTCCTCTCCAACACACACTGTCTTCCTCTCCAACACACACTGTGTCTTCCTCTCCAACACACTGTGTCTTCCTCTCCAACACACACAGTCTTCCTCTCCAACACACACTGTCTTCCTCTCCAACACACATTGTCTTCCTCTCCAACACACACTGTGTCTTCCTCTCCAACACACACCGTCTTCCTCTCCAACACACACTGTCTTCCTCTCCAAGCGCTCACTCTCTTCCTCTCCAACACACACTGTCTTCCTCTCCAACACACTCTGTCTTCCTCTCCAACACACACTGTCTTCCTCTCCAACACATACTGTCTTCCTCTCCAACACACACTGTCTTCCTCTTCAACAGACACTGTCTTTCTCTCCAACAGACACTGTCTTCCTCTCCGCACTCCCCAACACAGTATTTCTGTCGGACACGCTCCCACTTGCTCTCTGAACGCAGTGTAGCCACTTCAGAGCGAGGGTGGTGGCCATTTTGTGTCATGGCCGCCGCAATGTTCTGCGCCTTGAGCATGCTGCCAGCATGGATATGTGCGCCATATAAGTGGACATCATCATCATCATCATCAATGTGAGTGGCGTGGTCAGTCATAATCTTGTCATGTGAAGTAACGCTTGGTTGAACTCTGCCCCCACACCCCGCCCCCCACCCCTGCGGCCACTGCGGGGGAAGGTCAGGCGACAATAGGCCTACTTGACCGTGCCGAGGGCGTGGTTGGGTGGAGCTTAGGCCGCCCACTCTTGTCTGGCACAGAGCCCACGTCTGCACCGGTACGGGGCGGGTTTACCAGGACTATGATAGGCAATCCAAAGCAATCCAAAGCAATCCATTGCAATCCACACGGCATTTCCTGTACTTTTAAAAAAGTGATCGCTGCAATCACACGCAACGTCCAATCAGTCAGTACATCTACTGCCTGCTTTTTGTCCCAGTGTTGAAACGGCCTCCTGTATGCTTACAGCCATCACTTATAAACCAATACCGGAAACGCTGTTTGGATTGCTATAGATTGCTTAGGATTGCTATAGATTGCCTATCCATAATCTGGGAAACATGCCTGGGGTGGCGTCTCCTTCAGTGTGGGTGGCTCCCTGGCTGCAGCCTCCCTTCACAGCGTGTCCAACACCCTGGTCTTTCGAAAGGGAGTTTGGTCTTTTTTAAAGATAGTTTGGTCTCTCGAAAGGGAGTTTGGTCTTTCGAAAGGGAGTTTGGTCTTTGAGAAGGGGGTTTGGTCTTTGTAAAGGGAGTTTGGTCTTTGTAAAGAGATTTTGGTCTTTGTAAAGACAGTTTGGTCTTTGTAAAGACAGTTTGGTCTTTGTAAAGGGAGTTTGGTCTTTGTAAAGGGGGAGTGGTCTTTATAAAGGATATTTGGTCTTTCAAAAGGGAGTTTGGTCTTTGAGAAGGGAGTTTGGTCTTTGAGAAGGGAGTTTGGTCTTTGAGAAGGGAGTTTGGTCTTTCAAAAGGGAGTTTGGTCTTTGAGAAGGGAGTTTGGTCTATGAGAAGGGAGTTTGGTCTTTGAGAATGGAGTTTGGTCTTTGTAAAGTGGGATTTGTCTCTGTAAAGGAAGTTTGGTCTTTGAAAAGGGAGTTTGGTCTTTGAAAAGGGAGTTTGGTCTTTGTGATGGGAGTTCTGACCAAACCAGCCAGCGCAAACACAGAAGCAGTTCGCTCTGTATGGACACGCCAACACCCGACAGTGTCCACGAAGTGGACAGGCCCCCTGTGGGTTGGGGGTGAGAATAGACCCCTGTAGGATCGGGGTGAGAATATACTCCTGTAGGATGGGGGTGAGAATAGACCCCTGTAGGATGGGGGTGAGAATAGACCCCTGTAGAGTGGGGGTGAAAATAGACCCCTGTAGGATGGGGGTGAGAATATCCCCCTGTTGGATGGGGGTGAGAATAGACCCCTGTAGAATGGGGGTGAAAATAGAACCCTGTAGGATGGGGGTGAGAATAGACCCCTGTAGGATGGGGGTGCGAATAGACCCCTGTAGGATGGGGGTGAGAATAGACCTCTGTACGATGAGGGTGAGAATAGACCCCTGTAGGATGGGGGTGAGAAAAGACCCCTGCAGGATGGGGGTGAGAATAGACCCCTGTAGGATGGGGGTGAGAATAGACCCCTGTAGGATGGAGGTGAGAATAGACCCCTGTAGGATGGAGGTGAGAATAGACCCCTGTAAGATGAGGGTGAGAATAGACCCCTGTAGGATGGGGGTGAGAATAGACCCCTGTAGGATGGGGGTGAGAAAAGACCCCTGCAGGATGGGGGTGAGAATAGACCCCTGTAGGATGGGGGTGAGAATAGACCCCTGTAGATGGGGGTGAGAATAGACCCCTGTAGGATGGAGGTGAGAATAGACCCCTGTAAGATGAGGGTGAGAATAGACCCCTGTTGGAGGGGGGTGAGAATAGACCCCTGCAGGATGGGGGTGAGAATAGACCCCTGTAGGATGGGGGTGAGAATAGACCCCTGTAGGATGGGGGTGCGAATAGACCCCTGTAGGATGGGGGTGAGAATAGACCCCTGCAGGATGGGGGTGAGAATAGACCCCTGTAGGATGGGGGTGAAAATAGACCCCTGTAGGATGGGGGTGAGAATAGACCAATGTAGGATGGGGGTGAGAATAGACCCCTGTAGGATGGGGGTGAGAATAGACCCCTGTAGGATGGGGGTGAGAATAGACCACTGTAGGATGGGGGTGAGAATAGCCCCCTGCAGGATGGGGGTGAGAATAGACCCCTGTAGGATGGAGGTGAGAATAGACCCCTGTAAGATGAGGGTGAGAATAGACCCCTGTTGGAGGGGGGTG
>JAWQFJ010003615.1:15000-30000 GCA_034096865.1 Theodoxus fluviatilis
CACACACACATACACACACACACACACACACAACCTATCTCCAAAGACTGTCACCATGACTACAGGGCAGCAGTTATGAACATGACAGGAGGCCAGGTGGCGGCAGATCGGGAAATGTACTTTGCACGGGGGGTTGGGGGGTTGGGGGCCATGCTATTTCCACGGGAGAATGTTTGTTCGCCTTGCGAATGGTGTAGCCGTGTATAGAAAACGGAGAGGTGCGGAGGGGAGTAGAGGAGGGTGGGTGGGTGGGGGTGGGGGTGGTGGAGTAGAGGGATGGCACGGGGGTAGGAGTGGGCGGGAGAGTGGGTAGGCAAGTGTAAAGAGCCAGAAGTAAAGAAAATCATTACAAGGACTAAGATAATGGAAGCTGACAATGCAAGAAAAAAGGTAGAGAAAGAGAACGACAGCGGGCAAAGAAGCCAACTAGCAGTAGAGGCGAGGTTTTTTTCGGCAGCGATTTGGTGGAGTGATAGTGAAAAAAAAAAAAAAACAACAAAAGAGTTGTAGACGGGGCAGGAGGAGGATGCACTGATCTTTCCGGTTGGTGGGGGATCTGTGGTAGGTCAGGCCCCTGTGTCTGGTCTTCTCTCACGCTCTGCCAGTGTCGATCTTCTCCAAGCCTGTCTCCAGAGAACGCTGCATTTCTCCCTTCTTCTTCTTCCAGAGCAGGTCTCACAGAAGGTGGCGTTCTCTTGAGACACAGGCTTACAAGAGAGATCGACACCGACATAACTTGAGAGGATACCAGACACAGGGGATAGAGACGCATTGTTAACGCTAGGAATCAAAATGAATGTAAGAGGCGGTCAAATGGTGACCCATGTTGACACCGCAACCTAATTATTTGGCACAAACTTGGTAAGGTATCGCAGCCGCGCCACGTTTGATCGCTTTTTTTCTGTCTTCCATTCCAGAGTAGCGACTGGACAAATGCAGTCCTGAACGGAGCCCACAGGCACACACTGGCCTTTCGGTAGTTTTGTTCAGGAACTTGGTACATGCCTACAGAAACTTGCCTGCCACTCCCGCCCAATGTCCCTTGGGAGACGGTCCTCGCAACCACTTGGCGACGACTTTACCAAGCACCGGCGCTGGCACACCTCTGGCTGCGGACGATTGCTAGCGTGTCCCTAGATACACACGCTGTGTTTCCAGAGATGCTGCGCGACTGGCTAAGGAAGAAGACAATGTCTCGAGAAAGAATGGATTTCAGCATTGTGCACCTGACCAGTTTTTCAATCAGGAAATCAACATCTCATCTGCTGATTTGATGACGAAAATTTTATAGGAAGGTTACTGAGGACTTTCGACTTCGTGGAGGGGTAAATTCCATACAAGTTCTCAAGACCCGCTGTCCTTTATTCACTTCCTCAGCCCCATAGCCCCTCCCCAGTCCTCATCCCTCACCCTCCAGTCCTCATCCCTCACCCTCCAGTCCTCATCCCTCACCCCTCAGTCCTCATTCCTCACCCCCCAGTCCTCATCCCTCACCCCCCAGTCCTCATCCCTCACCCCCCAGTCCTCATCCCTCACCCCTCAGTCCTCATCCCTCACCCCCCCCGTCCGCATCAAGCCTGCACCACCCCGTATGCCGCCTCATCCCTCACACCCCCAGGTCCTCTGGTCCCTCACCCCCCCCCCAGTCACCTCATACCCTCCACCACCCCGATCCTCATCCCTCACACCCATCAGGCTCTCAAGCCTCCAACCCCCCAGTCGCCGCATCCCGCTTAAACCCCCAGCCGCCATTCCCCATCCCCACCCCAACCTTCCCATTCCTGGGAAAACCTTGGCAAATGGATTAGTTCTTTAAATGACGACGACGACCGACTGACGATGATGAGATCAGGTACGACGGACAATAGCGGACAACGACGACAACGACGCATGGGGTTTGTGAATGATGATGTAATGACAATGCTGAATGAACGATGATGATGATGGTGATGTGATGATGATGATTGATGGCTGATGGATGATGAAATGCGATTGACGATGATGATGAGATGATTGGATGATGATGGTGATGATGATGATGATGTAACTGGTATTTCTGTCCTTTATATACCCCTTTTTCCTGAATTAAAACAACAAAAACAACAAAAATGTATGCACAAAGTGAAAAAATGTTACTGAGAATGTTTCTCCCCGAATTAACCGCGAACTGAAACACCGATTGATATGCAAATGAGACTCCATTGCAGGCAGGCAATGCAGGCTACCAGCCAATCAGGTCTGATGAGCGCCTGTAGGGACAGTTCAATAAGGAGCGAAGCTTTGGACTTCACCAGCGCTCGTCTCTGAACTCTTAAAAAAACACCGTATGGAACGAAACGCACCTTGGTTCCCACGAAACGATCGCTTCTGCTAGTTTTAGATCGCTTCTGATGCTTTCAGATCGCTTCTGCGAAACTCACCCCAGGTATCTGGCTACATAGGTTCTGCAGTACGCAACTCTACAATCCGCGTAGCTTCAATCGCCACTTCCTCTAGACGACGACAGAGAACAAGCGCTCTAAAAATTGGACAAGAGCCCCGAGTGAACGAATGAATGGCTGAGTGGATGGAAGTGCTGAGAAGGTTCTGGAATGTGCTGGAATGTCGTGGCGCGTCCTAAGCTCTGACGTCAGTCTCCCCGTCCTTGTCGTTGCTTAGTCACGTGACGGAGGGTGAGTTCGTCTCTCGAACTGTCACGTGACGCCATTTGAGCTGCTTCCAGAATGGTCGAGGGGATTCTGGTTGATGTGAGAAGGTTCTAGAAGCCTGTAAGGATTTTATAGAAAGCGGTGCGGGCGTGTGCGGGAGAGAGCACAATAGAAAAGGTGAGAGCGCATGACAAACACAGCTGAATGCAAAGAGTCCTTCTTTACAAGGAGTGATCAGATCTCTACAGGATTGAGCCCTTGAGTGAGGTGTGCATCAGAGAGTGCACACATGACATACAGCGTTCTAGGAGGGAGCGAGACGAAGCGACAAGTGAAAGCGGCAGAAGACACGTGTAAGCGCGCAGTTGACAGCGACTTTGTCCTCCGAGACCCAGCCCCAATAGTGAAGTTATCATTGGAATGCTCATCACTGACTGCATCGCTGTGTATCGCCGAGGGCGTGAATAAAGATTTAAAAAAAAAGGCCAATGGGTTTTGTTGACTTCGACTTCCCGGCGCGAGCTAGGAGAACCCCCGTACAGTAGGACTTTGCGAAAGAGACAAGGCGCACCCGATGCCTGCAGATTCACGGCCTATCAGCCTTTGTCGGCTATGTAAGGCCACTGAGCACGAAACTCACAAGAACTTGCTAGAGAGAGCGCGCCAAGATTCCCCTTGTTATTCACCTTTCACGACTTGCGTGTGGAGGCGCGCTGAGTCCGTTCAGTTTCCCAGCCCACGGGGAAGGCAAGTAGGAGAGGAGCACTGCAAAGTGAATTTGCCCACGCTGTGTAGAGTTTCCACATCGCAGTGGCAGATGCAACCCTGAAGATTGGCTGCCCCAAATTCGCTGCTCAGGCTCGGCAGCCAGATGTCCTCATTCCAGCGTCTGCTTTCTGCTTCTCTGCTCCTCCGGTTGGTCTTATCTTGTCCAGACCAGGATTTTCGGGTTGTGTTAGGAACCAGAGACGTCTCATAGCTCATCTGGACAGAAGACTCCCGTTTTACTCTACTAGAATGCGTATTATATATATATATATATATATATATATATATATATATATATATATATATATATTATATATTCCCTTTCCCGTGCTCTTGCGTACTTGAGCTCTTCTCAAGCTTCCGGGTTAGATATGTGGTGAGTTATCAAACCCTTCAGTGTGCTCCTGAGGAAGGTGAATAGCCGAAAATGTGAAGCTAAGTAAAGGCTTGTTTGTTTGCTCCATGTCCTCCCACGAGGACATCCACACTCCATGTCCTCCCATGAGGACATCCACACGCATCTATCAACCACAGAGCAAAATCAGCTCCTATCACTCGCCCATCTTCCAAGGTTATTTGAATGTTTGGTTGAATCTGAATGATCTGACCCAGTTCCCATGTCCTCCGCTAGCCTCCGTAGCTGCTTGGAGCCGCCCTTGCCTGAGCTACTGGAGCAGGCCCCTGGCTGGGCTACTGGAGCAGGCCCCTGGCTGAGCTACTGGAGCAGGCCCCTGGCTGAGCTACTGGAGCAGGCTCCTGGCTGAGCTACTGGAGCAGGCCCCTGGCTGAGCTACTGGAGCAGGCCCCTGGCTGAGCTACTGGAGCAGGCCCCTGGCTGAGCTACTGGAGCAGGCCCCTAAAGTCCAGCAGTCAAAGGTTCCTGTTGATGAGAGGACATCGAGCTTATCCGGCCGTATGTTACTGTCGGGGCCTTACTCCAGTAGCTCCACCACGGGCGGCCCCAAGCAGCACAATGTGCCACCAGGGGGCGTCTTGTAGGGAGGGATCCTCTCTCTCATGCCAGGGTGGACGATCTACCCCTCGTCCCCCATACCCAGAGAGAAGCTGCCTCGGCAGTACTGTGCAAGCGCTGCCTGGCATTTGTGACACCTCCAGGCTTTGCACCCAGACTGTGCAGGAAATGAACAATGGAGTTTGCCACAAGGCCTCTGTAACCAAATTCTACTGGCATTATCCTTGAGTTGTAGTAGTAGTGGCAGTGATAGTAGTGGCGGTGGTGCTGGTGGTGGTAGAAGTGATGAAAGGGATAGGTGATGTCGGATGGGTTAGGGTTAGAGGGGGAAGGAGTTAGCAGAGAAGGAGCTGTGGATAGAAGGGTTTTGGGCTGTTCAAACAAGGAAACACTCGAGTAGTCTCGCTCTAGCAGCACCAGATTTTAAAAAATGAAGTCCGGGGACAAAAATGCTGTGGTAAATCGCTTGAATGGGCTAACTTTGAGAATCTGACTCTCCTTTCGGTCAAGTGGTCATCTCTGCTTGACTTGAGGAAACTCAGGTCAGAATGTATGTGTGGTCTCTCCCCGGCCAATCCTTCCACCTTGAACAGGCAGTGTGGACTGTCCGTCATGGTCCACCTTGAACAGGCAATGTGGACTGTCCGTCATGAACAGGCTGTGTGGACTGTCCGTCATGGTCCACCTTGAACAGGCAATGTGGACTGTCCATCATGAACAGGCAGTGTGGACTGTCCGTCATGGTCCACCTTGAACAGGCATTGTGGACTGTCCGTCATGAACAGGCAGTGTGGACTGTCCGTCATGGTCCACCTTGAACAGGCAATGTGGACTGTCCGTCATGAACAGGCAGTGTGGACTGTCCGTCATGAACAGGCAGTGTGGACTGTCCGTCATGGTCCACCTTGAACAGGCAATGTGGACTGTCCGTCATGAACAGGCAGTGTGGACTGTCCGTCATGAACAGGCAGTGTGGACTGTCCGTCATGAACAGGCAGTGTGGACTGTCCGTCATGGTCCACCTTGAACACGCAATGTGGACTGTCCGTCATGAACAGGCAGTGTGGACTGTCCGTCATGGTCCACCTTGAACAGGCAATGTGGACTGTCCGTCATGAACAGGCAGTGTGGACTGTCCGTCATGAACAGGCAGTGTGGACTGTCCGTCATGGTCCACCTTGAACAGGCAATGTGGACTGTCCGTCATGGTCCACCTTGAACAGGCAGTGTGGACTGTCCGTCATGGTCCACCTTGAACAGGCAATGTGGACTGTCCGTCATGAACAGGCAGTGTGGACTGTCCGTCATGAACAGGCAGTGTGGACTGTCCGTCATGGTCCACCTTGAACAGGCAATGTGGACTGTCCGTCATGGTCCACCTTGAACAGGCAATGTGAACTGTCCGTCATGGTCCACCTTGAACAGGCAATGTGGACTGTCCGTCATGGTCCACCTTGAACAGGCAATGTGGACTGTCCATCATGAACAGGCAGTGTGGACTGTCCGTCATGGTCCACCTTGAACAGGCAGTGTGGACTGTTCGTCATGAACAGGCAGTGTGGACTGTCCGTCATGAACAGGCAGTGTGGACTGTCCGTCATGAACAGGCAGTGTGGACTGTCCGTCATGGTCCACCTTGAACAGGCAATGTGGACTGTCCGTCATGAACAGGCAGTGTGGACGGTCCGTCATGGTCCACCTTGAACAGGCAATGTGGACTGTCCGTCATGAACAGGCAGTGTGGACTGTCCGTCATGAACAGGCAGTGTGGACTGTCCGTCATGAACAGGCAATGTGGACTGTCCGTCATGAACAGGCAATGTGGACTGTTCGTCATGAACAGGCAGTGTGGACTGTCCGTCATGAACAGGCAGTGTGGACTGTCCGTCATGAACAGGCAGTGTGGACTGTCCGTCATGGTCCACCTTGAACAGGCAGTGTGGACTGTCCGTCATGAACAGGCAGTGTGGACTGTCCGTCATGGTCCACCTTGAACAGGCAATGTGGACTGTCCGTCATGAACAGGCAGTGTGGACTGTCCGTCATGTTCCACCTTGAACAGGCAGTGTGGACTGTCCGTCATGAACAGGCAGTGTGGACTGTCCGTCATGTTCCACCTTGAACAGGCAGTGTGGACTGTCCGTCATGGTCAGGAAGAGAACATGAAGTGCTGTAATCGGTTCAAGACGTCTGGGAACTCATGACAGAGGTCTTGCAGCTGTCTGAGACAGTCTTCTGACAGATCTCAGTTTAGGGATACTTCGTCGTGGCCTTCTTTGGCTTCGAGTGGCATCAGGGGAACTCCTTGGAATTCAAAGCCATGTGTCTCCTCCAGTTCTTCAGCAACGCAAAAGTTGAATGTCACGGATTTGCCCCGCCTGACATTACTGAAGGAATGCTCGATTGAGATGTGCGATCTAGAGCAGGGCGTGAAGCAGGGCGGCAAAGTCCTGTGGTAAATGACTTGAGTGGGCGAACTGTCGGCGTCTGGCTTCATCTCCAGGTTAATGTCCTTCACAGCATCAAAGACAGGGCACTCAAGGAGCGGTGAATGGCTGTGGTGACGTCACTTTCTGTCTGTGGCAAGAACTGCGGTGCCAGGTGATGTTTTTGAAGCCATGGCCATGCCAGATTTCTCGCCAAAGAAAAAACGACCCGTGACGTCACGGCAAAAGAGAATCAAGTGCCCCCTCTTTATCACCATGACAACCCTGCCACAGAAATCGCACCTTGTGTTCAGGGCGTCAGTTTTACGTGCCGACGCTGGCTGTGACTGCTGGCTGTGACTGCTGGGTGTGACTGCTGACTGTGACTGCTGGCTGGCTGCTGGGTGTGACTGCTGGGTGTGACTGCTGGATGTGACTGCTGGGTGTGACTGCTGGCTGTGACTGCTGGCTGTGACTGCTGACTGTGACTGCTGGGTGTGACTGCTGGGTGTGACTGCTGGGTGTGACTGCTGGGTGTGACTGCTGGGTGTGGCTGCTGTGTGTGGCTGCTGTGTGTGACTGCTGTGTGACTGCTGTGTGTGACTGCTGTGTGTGACTGCTGTGTGTGACTGCTGTGTGTGACTGCTGTGTGTGACTGCTGTGTGTGACTGCTGTGTGTGACTGCTGTGTGTGGCTGCTGTGTGTGACTGCTGTGTGTGACTGCTGTGTGTGGCTGCTGTGTGTGACTGCTGTGTGTGACTGCTGTGTGTGACTGCTGTGTGTGACTGCTGTGTGTGACTGCTGTGTGTGACTGCTGTGTGTGACTGCTGTGTGTGACTGCTGTGTGTGACTGCTGTGTGTGGCTGCTGTGTGTGACTGCTGTGTGTGACTGCTGTGTGTGACTGCTGTGTGTGACTGCTGTGTGTGACTGCTGTGTGTGACTGCTGTGTGTGACTGCTGTGTGTGACTGCTGTGTGTGACTGCTGTGTGTGACTGCTGTGTGTGACTGCTGTGTGTGACTGCTGTGTGTGACTGCTGTGTGTGGCTGCTGTGTGTGACTGCTGTGTGTGACTGCTGTGTGTGACTGCTGTGTGTGACTGCTGTGTGTGACTGCTGTGTGTGACTGCTGTGTGTGACTGCTGTGTGTGACTGCTGTGTGTGACTGCTGTGTGTGACTGCTGTGTGGCTGCTAGCTGTGTGCTGGCTGACTGCTGGCTGTAACTGCTGGGTGTGACTGCTGGGTGTGACTGCTGGCTGTGACTGCTGGGTGTGACTGCAGGGTGTGACTGCTGGGTGTGACTGCTGGGTGTGACTGCTGGCTGACTGCTGGGTGTGACTGCTGGGTGTGACTGCTGGGTGTGACTGCTGGCTGACTGCTGGCTGTGACTGCTGGCTGTGACTGCTGGCTGTGACTGCTGGCTGTGACTGCTGGCTGTGACTGCTGGCTGTGACTGCTGGCTGTGACTGCTGGCTGTGACTGCTGGCTGTAACTGCTGGGTGTGACTGCTGGCTGTGACTACTGGGTGTGACTGCTAGCTGTGACTGCTAGCTGTGACTGCTGGCTGACTGCTGGCTGTAACTGTTGGGTGTGACTGCTGGGTGTGACTGCTGGCTGTGACTACTGGGTGTGACTGCTGGCTGACTGCTGGTTGTGACTGCTGGGTGTGACTGCTGGCTGACTGCTGGGTGTGACTGCTGGGTGTGACTGCTGGGTGTGACTGCTGGCTGACTGCTGGCTGTGACTGCTGGCTGTGACTGCTGGCTGTGACTGCTGGCTGTGACTGCTGGCTGTGACTGGTGGCTGTGACTGCTGGCTGTGACTGCTGGGTGTGACTGCTGGGTGTGACTGCTGGCTGTGACTGCTGGGTGTGACTGCTGGTTGTGACTGCTGGCTGTAACTGCTGGCTGACTGCTGGCTGACTGCTGGGTGTGACTGCAGGGTGTGACTGCTGGCTGTGACTGCTGGCTGTGACTGCTGGCTGACTGCTGGGTGTGACTGCTGGGTGTGACTGCTGGCTGTGACTGCAGGCTGTGACTGCTGGGTGTGACTGCTGGCTGTGACTGCTGGCTGTGACTGCTGGGTGACTGCTGGCTGTGACTGCTGGGTGTGACTGCTGGCTGACTGCTGGCTGTGACTGCTGGCTGTGACTTCTGGCTGACTGCTGGCTGACTGCTGGCTGACTGCTGGCTGTGACTGCTGGGTGTGTCTGCTGGGTGTGACTGCTGGCTGTGACTGCTGGCTGGCTGCTGGGTGTGACTGCTGGGTGTGTCTGCTGGCTGTGACTGCTGGGTGTGACTGCTGGGTGTGACTGCTGAGTGTGACTGCTGGGTGTGACTACTGGCTGACTGCTGGCTGTGACTGCTGGCTGTGACTGCTGGCTGTGACTGCTGGGTGTGACTGCTGGCTGTGACTGCTGGCTGACTGCTGGCTGACTGCTGGGTGTGACTACTGGCTGTGACTGCTGGGTGTGACTGCTGGCTGTGACTGCTGGCTGTGACTGCTGGCTGACTGCTGGCTGTGACTGCTGGCTGTGACTGCTGGCTGTGACTGCTGGTAGTGACTGCTGGCTGTGACTGCTGGCTGTGACTGCTGGCTGTGACTGCTGACTGACTGCTGGCTGTGACTGCTGGCTGACTGCTGGCTGTGACTGCTGGCTGACTGCTGGCTGACTGCTGGCTGACTGCTGGCTGTGACTGCTGGGTGTGACTGCTGGCTGACTGCTGGCTGTGACTGCTGGGTGTGACTGCTGGCTGACTGCTGGCTGTGACTGCTGGCTGTGACTGCTGGTTGTGACTGCTGGCTGTGACTGCTGACTGTGACTGCTGGCTGTCACTGCTGGGTGTGACTGCTGGGTGTGACTGCTGGGTGTGACTGCTGGCTGACTGCTGGGTGTGACTGCTGGGTGTGACTGCTGGGTGTGACTGCTGGGTGTGACTGCTGGGTGTGACTGCTGGGTGTGACTGCTGGGTGTGACTGCTGGCTGTGACTGCTGGGTGTGACTGCTGGCTGTGACTGCTGGCTGACTGCTGGGTGTGACTGCTGGGTGTGACTGCTGGCTGGTTGCTGGCTGTGACTGCTGGCTCACTGCTTGCTGACTGCACGAAGCAAAGCATGGAGAGCAGCGAGGCAGGGGCAGGTCGTAAAGGAGCAGGATGGCCAGGCACTACACCCTGGAGGCGCTTTCATTCGTCTGCAGCTCGGGCACAAATCACGCCCTGGCTTGGATCTTGACGCGCACGAACTTCCAGGCCTGTTAAGCGCGGCGAGCCTGGAGAAAAGCAGCGCCTGAAGAACTCCGCCATCAAGGGGAGGGGAGACGCTAATGTCTTGTTGCTCATTGTCCATGGACTCTTTCATGAACTTTCGGCGTCGGTGAAAAAAATTCCTGGCCAAGTCGAACGATTTCTGTGATTCGAGGGAGTAGATCATTTCAGTGAAACAGGAGGTTCTCATCGGCAGTAAGCAACACAACATCCAAACGGCCTGTTTGTCCAATCTGATAATCAGAATGTTTACCTAGCTACGTGTTGCTCATAAAGAACAAGTTCCTAAGGGAACCGACGGAAACGCTGGAAGACGGGGACCTAACACTTGCACGTGATAAGTGCACACGGAACGTGCCACTCACCCAGTTTTCCGTGAAGTCTCATGAGCTAGTTATGACCAGCTGGATGTCAACTACAGATTACTCCTAGAATGCTCTCCTGCCGCTCATACATTTTCCTCGGCTGCCTCCAAGTGGTGAAAGCTGACGCACGGCCGTCCGTGTCCGCCCTCTCTGCCCAGATGAATGCAGTCATTGAGTCTGCCTGGCTGCACGTGATGATGATGGAGGAGGCGCGGGGAGCTTCATTTTGTGATGGAGGCAATCTGCTGGAAAGCTGCCTTTATTGGGGGCAAACCTCGGCTCTCTCATCGACCTCCTTATCGCCCATCTCCTTGCCCTCGTGCTTGCAGACGCAATCGATGCCTGCAGCACGGCAGCAGCACGGAGATTGTTGTCTGCAGTTGCCATGGTGAGAGCGTCTTCTGCCCCTGCGTGTCTCTTGCAATGGCGCCTCCAGACTCATCAAGGGCCAGCAGACAGCTTTGCCATGCTGAGACTTGAACCCCTGACCAAGACCCGCGGGACGTGAAAGGAGCGGGCAGTCATGTGAGATCAGTCTCCGCTGCTCGCCATTAGGAAATGGACTTTCGGTCGTCACCCTAAACAGACAGGCAAGCAGGCAGGCAGGCAGGCAGGCAGGCAGACAGGCAGGCAGGCAGGTAGGAGAGCGGGCGGGCAGGCAGACAGGCAGGCAGACACACAGACAGACAGACAGACGGACGGACGGGCGGGCGGGCGGGCGGGCGGGCAGGCAGGCAGGCAGGCAGGCAGGCAGGCAGGTAGAAGAGCGGGCGGGCAGGCAGACAGGCAGGCAGACACACAGACAGACAGACAGACGGACGGACGGGCGGGCGGGCGGGCGGGCGGGCAGGCAGGCAGGCAGGCAGGCATGCAGGCAGACATGCATTTATTACAAAAATCACTCTAGTAGTACAGTGATGATGACGCTGGCCTTGCGGCCAGCTGCTGCAGTGTTCAGTTCTGCAAGGATTCTGGAGTTGCATCCTTGGGCAAGGTGCTTCACCCACATTGCCTCTCCTGCCCAGGAGTAAAACTGGGCACTGGGCGCTGCACACCGGTGACCGGGAGTAAAAAATCCCTACAAAGAATTATCATGTATTTGAGAAAGAAAAGTATTATTATTATCATTAGTAGTAGTAGTAGTAGTAGTATTATCATTATCATTATCATTATCAATATCAATATCAATATCAATATCCATATCCATATCAATATCAATATCATTATCATTATTATTATTATTATTAGTAGTAGTAGTAGTAGTAGTAGTAGTAGTAGTAGTAGTAGTAGTAGTAGTAGTAGTAGTAGTAGTAGTAGTAGTAGTATTAGCTGTTAAAGAATCAAATCACGTCAAGTTTCCTTGCTGGAAATGCACAGCGGGACGCCATGGGAAATAGGTCTTGCCTGCAACATTCAGGACTCAGCTGCCGAAGATTCTAGCGCTGTCCACTGGAATCACGTGGCAGACCGGGAGAGCTGTGCGCTCTGTCCTGTTCTGAGGGAAGCTGCAGGCAGTGATGAAGTCTGGGGTGATTCCCATTGCATGCTCCAGGAACCTCAAACCTGGTTCGCGGATCCTGCTGATGCTAGTTAGCGAGCCCAGAGTGAGTCCACTTAAGAAACTACGCAGCGCGAGCCCAGCTCGCCGCTCCCTTTGAACTTGAATCGCGGACCTCGAGTTGACCCTGGTAAGAACCGCCGTAACAAGAACAAGATGGCATCACGTGCAGATCGGTCAGGAGGTGACTGCAGGTACAGCAGATGAAGCAATCCTACGTGGCCTGAGAAACTGGTTCAAGCAGCTCATTAAGCCCACTTCTGGGAGTGGAACTGTCTGGAAACCAGTAGCTGCCTGAGATGGCGGTTGCTAACGAGAAAAGCGAAAGTCAGTCACTGAGGCAGTGGGGGTGCCGAGGAGGAGGATGGAACGACGCCGTTATGCGAGTTAACAGTTCCTCCAAGAAAACTTGCTCTGCGGCTCCCAATTGCCATGACTCCAACAGAACTGTCCGCCAGAATACTGGCGTGCTTTCAAACTGTCCCCAGTTTCAGCCTTACTCTTTCATCTTTCACCGTGTCTGTGCTTGTCTATGACTAAACGTATGTTTATGTCTCTGTTCTTTGACATTTTTGTAACGCTGCAGAGAAGGTGTAGCCGGGTCAAACCCGTCTCCCACAGCAAGTGACGGAATTCTCTCCAATGTCTGTAGTTATCGTCAAATCGGTCATACTGCATAAGCCCCATATTCCGCGCGGTATCCCATTTCAAAAAGACAAAATATCAAGTGTCGCGAATATAGCATTTGAATCTGCAGCTGCTGCAGGGATTGCACGGGCTACAACATCCACTGATCAGAACGCCTCATCAGCTGTGACCTCTGACCTCCTTGATGAACACACTCTGTCAAAGGGAATGAAGGGGAGCATTCCAGCCAGACACCACGACCTGACCTGATAACAGCGAGCTGACATCTTCCCTGCCGTCATTGGCGCCCAGAGAGACAACGACTGAGGACATCAAGGCGGTTCTCAACAACTTTATGAAAGAGTCATCCCTTTTGGCAAGATATCCTGAAATCGTGGAAGGTGTATATAACATGCTATTCTAAAAGACAGTTAAGTCTTGAGGACATTTTGAATGAACTACTTTGGTTCAATCCAGATATAATCAAAATATTCATGAAAGACTGGTACAACAAAAATATGTTATATATACGTGATATTCTTGATCCAACTAGAGCATGGAGGACATTGAAAGATTGTAGAATACAATTCGGCTTAGAAGAAACTTTTAAAGACTATGAACATCTTTAAAGAAAATTTCCGAAGGCATGGGTAGATTTAATTCATAATTCAGACGGTAAGTAACCCAGCAGCTTCAAGATCAAGTTTTCATCAGAAATCTAACATCAGCCAAAGCAGGGTTAAGAGCCATTTATGAAACCAAAATTCAAACTCGGGATATATCGACTAGTCAGAAAAATTGGAGCGGATCCATCCCAGCATATCATGGAAGGAAATATGTCAAGCAACCAGGACTGCCACTACCTCTACATACCATAAAAGGTTCCAATATAAAATTAACAATCGCATCATATATACAAATAGACTCCTCCACCAGATAGGAATAAAAACAGTGAAAATTATGATTTTTTGGGGAGAAGGCGGCGAAACAATAACTGATCTATTTTTAGAATGCGCAATGGTACTCAGCCTCTAGCAGATCTGTCAGAACTACTTGACAAGAACACAGACCTAACTTTGCCAACGAGCCTTCAAAGTTTACTGTTTGGCACAGCTCCCAAAAACAAATTCACATTCTGCTGTTAGGAAAATCTTTCATTCACAATTGTAAATGTAGAAGTTTTCAACCAAACACTAAGAGTTTACTTAACATTCTACGACAAAACGCATTAATCGAAAAATTCATAGCGCAAAGTAGCAACAGCACTGACAACTACAACAATAAATGGGTTGACCTGTCACTATTTTAGATTATAATACCTCTGACAGCACGGGATAAAAACTAACTCTCTCTCTCTCTCTCTCTCTCTCTCTCTCTCTCCGTCTGTAGAGGAGCTTCTGTCAAAAATGGGTTTTGCATATGTCTGTAAAAGTGGCGGTTCTGCAAATGAGAGAATCTTTCTGAGATCTCTTCATCAAAGACTTCGAGAATGCTTCTACCAGGACTGGTTCTTAAGGCTGAATTATAGTGATCGTTTCTCTGTATACAGAGGATACAAAAATACCTGTAAATTTGAATGCAAACATTATCTGAATGATATTCTATCTATCTATATACGCCTTTGACCCCTCCTGGGGCATAGGCCGCTATCAAGGATTCTCCAGCCCTCCCGGTCTTGAGCAATCTTTTCCAACTGTCTCCAAGAGTGGCCTGTTCTCTTCACAACGGCGTCCAGGTCTCGGAGTCAACTGTTTCGATGTCGACCTCTCTTTCTCTTCCCTTGCGGGTTCCATGAAAGGGACTGTCTGGTGGTGTTTGAGACCGGTTTGCGTAATGTGTGCCCTAACCATCTCCAGCGCCTTTAAATGATCTATTGGTCTCCTGATTGTTGGTTTGTGCGCTGCCAGAGCTCCTCGTTGGTGGTCTTTTCAGGCCATCGTATCTGTAGAATGCGGCGCAGACATGAGTTGATGAATGTCTGGATCTTCTTCTTGGTGGTTACAGTGGTCCTCCATGCTTCGGCGCCGTAGAGCAAAACAGACTTAACATTGGTGTTGAAAATCCTGATCTTTGTTTTGATGGACAGGTCTCGTGAGCTCCAAATGTTTTTTCAGTTGGAGGAAGGCTGTCCTGGCTTTTCCAATTCTTGCCTTCACATCTGCGTCGGTTCCACCTTGCTTGTTGACAATACTGGATGATATTAACATAACGAAATTTATAGATGTCTATATTAGGTTTAGATTTGGGCTCTGTGAACTAAACACAAACAAGCGATATAAGAGTGATGAGGCATCAAATATGAATTGTCCATTCTGTAGAAATGAAGCAGAGAACAAGGAGCATTTTCTGTTTGTTGTAACACATATCACGA
>JAWQFJ010003616.1:0-2500 GCA_034096865.1 Theodoxus fluviatilis
GTTTTTGAGATATAAGCCGTGGAGACGGGACAGACAGACACACACACACACAGACAGATAAAGTCTGTAGGACCTCCAGTAAACCTGGAGGGATAAAGTCTGTAGGACCTCCAGTAAACCTGGAGGGATAAAGTCTGTAGGACCTCCAGTAAACCTGGAGGGATAAAGTCTGTAGGACCTCCAGTAAACCTGGAGGGATAAATACGATAAATAAAAATAAAATACAATACAATACAATGAATACAATACAATGCAATACGTTACAATAAATACGATAAATAAAAATAAAATACAATACAATGAATACAATACAATGCAACACGATACAATACAATACAAATAAATACGGTACAATACAATGCAATACAATACAATGCAACTCGCACAATACAACACATCACAATACAATGCAATGCACCACGATATAATGCAAAGCAATGCTGCGCAACTCAACGCAATACAACACAAAACAACACAATACAAGTACACTCTTGTACTCAACTCCGTCCCTAGAATCCTGTGAACAACACCCAAACACTGGATTGCTAGAGTTGGCATTTACTGATGAATCGCCTTCTCTGGGAAAATTCTTACATCGTGTCGTGTGATGAAGTCAGTTATGACAGAGCAGACAAATGGATTCCATACGACGATGTGTGTGTGTGTGTGTGTGTGTGTGTGTGTGTGTGTGTGTGTGTGTGTGTGTGTGCGCGCGTGCGGGTCCACAATGAGATATTAATGTGTTTTTCAGTAAATCAAAGATAAAGTCTGGTTTTGTCAAGGAATATTGGAAAATCTCAACGAGCGCGAACTCACATGATGATAGGCAAGTTCACACGAAAACAACGGATGTTTACCTGATCATTATTTTCTTTATAACAGCGATATTTTCTTCGTCGATAAACTCATTTATATAGGTATCACCTAGATCTAAAAGTGACGCAGTTGTTTTCATTATGATTTTTGTTTGTTTCATAAAATTATTGACCCATCTAGATACTAAATGATATTAATATAACCTTTGCATGCACGTTTTGATGAAATCCAATGCCATGGGTTAAATGAGCAAAATCGTGGTCAAACAACTGATATCAAGAATGTTTTTAATATCATTTTGACAAGTTGTTTTTGTTGGTGGTGCCGCTCCTCCTCCTCCTCCTCCTCCTCCTCCTCCTCCTCCTCCTCCTCCTCCTCCTCCTCCTCCTCCTCCTCCTCCCTCCCTTCCTCCTCCTCCTCCTCCCTCCTCCTCCTCCTCCTCTCCTCCTCCTCCTCCCTCCTCCTCCTCCTCCTCCCTCCTCCTCCTCCTCCCTCCTCCTCCTCCCTCCTCCTCCTCCTCCTCCTCCTCCTCCTCCTCCTCCTCCTCCTCCTCCTCCCTCCTCCTCCTCCTTCTCCTCCTCCTCCTCCTCCTCCTCCTCCCTCCTCCTCCTCCTCCTCCTCCTCCTCCTCCTTCGCGCTTCATATTCTTGACGTTACTTCATTTCCCGCCAAATTTCTCTGGCGCTGAATCCCACAGCGCCACCTCAGCTGTGGTGATCATGGCATGATTAGCGGTGACGTACGGGGACGCCGGGGGGGGGTGGGGGGTGGAGCGTCGCAGATGGCCAAATGGAGGAAAGATGGCCCTTGCGTCACACAGCTGACAGCAGCTTCAGGGGAGAGGTGGCAGGAGACGACCAGAGGGGTGGAGGATGGGGGTGGGGGTGGGGGGTAGGGGAGGGGGCCTAGGGGATGGAGTGGGGTGAAGGGGTTGAAGGGGTTGACCAGACGGGTGGGGAAAGATGGTTGCGGAGGAAGAAAGGGGGTTGGTAGAGCTGGAAGGGAGGGGGGGGGGGAGGAGGGAAAGGAGGACTGTCAAGGAAAATTTAATAGTTGTAGAGAACAACACAGACGACGGCCAGACGGCAGTGCACCCCACACAGGTCTCCAGGGACGCGAGTGAGGGACCAAGATGGATGCATGCCAGCGTCAATCATGAGCTGGCAGAAGACCACGCCCCTATCACCACTGCTTTATCGTCTTTATCTCACTGTCTGGACTCGCCGCAGGCCAAGCTCCTTGCACCGCTATGCAGTCACGCTGGAGACGAAGACATTAAAATGATTTCAAGCCGTTTATATGATCCACGGCACTCTTCAAATTCTGAACCCTCTTCCGCGCACTTTGTCACCCTACTCCAGCGGCACGAGTTGGGAGAGATAATGATGACACCCATGCGTTTGTGGACATCCGTGGTGGTTTGGATGCTGTCCATATCTCTGTTTCGTTCTTAGTCATTCCGCCGCGCGCACGCTAGAAAGGGAGATGGAACGAACGAAAGATATAAGAAAGAAAGAAAGAAAGAAAGAAAGAAAGAAAGGAAGAAAGGAATAAAGAAAGAAAGATAAATACTGCATAAGAAAAAAGTTCAAATGTTGCAGCGAAATGCATAATGAAACAAACGTTAATTTCTATAGCAATGCATTTCTGTTTCCCCAAAGTCTTGGTGTCTCCAGAGAATATG
>JAWQFJ010003616.1:7500-14881 GCA_034096865.1 Theodoxus fluviatilis
ACTGCCCAGGTACTCGAAGGAGGTGACATGTTTCAGCTCTGTGGAGCCGAAGTGTGCACTTGTGGGGTCAGCAACCGCGCCTGGTGCTGGCTGGTAGAGGACTTCCATCTTGCTAAGGCTGATGATGAGCCCTACACGCAGAGCAGACTGTGCGAAGCGGTCTACGACGAGCTTAAGACGAACCTCTGTGTGTGCCACGAGGGCGCAGTCATCGGCAAACAGGGCTTCCAAGAGGAGTTGCTTGTTTGATTTGAATGTTCAGATAACGCAAGCCAGAAAACAAAAGACTGTGCATACGAAATTTAAGTGCAAAATAAAAAATAAATGACTAAACGTATTCCTCCATTTGGTTTAATCGCCGGAATTGATTGATTAGGAATGTGAGTGGTTGGGCGGGCGCGGAGAACATCGAAGCGCATCTGATGAATCTAGCGAGGCTGCATGTGCGTTCATCAGGACCGACAAAAAAATTATTAGAAATCACACAACATTCTCATTCAGGCGTCCATATAAACTCCCTTTCAAAAACTGTAAATTCAGGTGGGAAAAAGCGGTGAGAGAAAACAGCGTCATTAATAGGGAAATGTGGATAGACGGGCGTTTTGTCGTCACCAAGGACTAAGGTATTGACATGATCTGTGAGTATACGAAGGGAAGAACCAACAGACAGGCAGGAGGATGGAGGGACGAAAGACTGGAGGAGGAGGCTGGTGAAGGAGTAAGGAGAAAGCTGAGGGTCGATAGATGGTTGCACTCTGTAATTGTTGTCTGCCATTTTTCCACTCTGTCGATGTCCACCATGGAAGTGCTCCTTGTGCTGCGAGAGTGGGCGATGGAGATTTGGTGCAGATGTGCAGAGATGGCAGGGAAGACAAAGGATATTAAAAAAAACCACGAAGAAGACAAATGTCTATACCGGTACTCTTATAGTTATGCAGTTTTCTTATGAACACGTGGAAAAAAAACTCAGCCCAGCTCAGGGGACAACGACATATTGCTCGCGAGCATACCTATTCTCACGGTGAATCCCTCGGGTCTGGTGGGATCGTCTCGCAATTCCCAGCTGCAGGCTAACGAAGCAGTCTACGCCGCTCCGCCTTCAGTAAATTAGACAAGCTAAACGGGTGTCTCGCGTCGCGGCCCATCATCTTCAAGGGTTGCTGGAGCATATCGAGGAGGACAGCCACCCGTAACTGGCAGCGTGGAATTAGAGGGGCAGCAGGGGGGGCTAACCAGCGTTGACTTTGGCACTCTGCGGGACAAAACGACGTCACGCATCAGGGACTGTGTCAGTCTCCCCAGTCTGCCGACATGGCGACATACAGCGGAAAGACACTCCGGTGTAGAGGAGAAAAGAGCGACCCCAAAAATCATGTTATTTGTTTTACATGAAGTATATCGGCCGCGATGAAGAGGACTTTTGACAAACCACATGAGGACGATTTTCGTGTGTGTGCGTGTGTGTGTGTATGTGTGTGTATGTGTGTGTGTGTGTGTGTGTGTGTGTGTGTGTTGTCAGGGGGAAACATGCAAGAAGACCCGCGATGTAAGGATCGTTACATAATAATCAATTAATTTGTGTGTTTTTGTGCATATGTATGCTTTTGTGATTGTTTGTTTATTTGATATATCTCTGCCTTTTTCCTCTGTCATTACTTGATAGTTTTATTATTTGCAGAATTGTAGTTCAATCGTGTTCTGCGGCAATGTCGTTTAAGCCCATTTAAGCAGCGCTTATCGGGAGATAAGGTACATGTGCACTATGGCCGCCTATATAGTGTCCATTGATATCTACAGTCCTGGGGACCGACTGTCGCTGTGAGAGGAAAGGGGCGAATAGGTGGGGATGGTGATGGTGGAACGAGTGGTGGTGCTACTGGTTGTGTTGGTCATTTTAGTTGTTGTGGTGGTGGTGGTGGTGGTGGTGGTGGTGGTGGTAATTGTGGTGGTGGTATTGATGGAGATGGTGGTGATGGAGGTGGTGGTGGTGGTGGTGGTGGTGGTGGCGAAGGAGGAGATACTGGTTGCAGCTACGGTGGCGATGAAAGCGGTCGATGTGGTGAGAGAAAAAACATTTAAGTTCCGCAATTTGTGATTAGAAGTAAATTCTATAGTCATGCTGTAATGCTGTGTACAAAACATAGATAGATGGCTAGATAGCTAGATAGGTAGGTTGGTAGGTACATAGGCAAACAGGCAGGCAGGTAGGCAAACAGACATATAGATTTTAGGTAGGTGATTAAAAAAAACCCACATGGCATCCCCACGATGCCTTTGGATGGACACGAGGCGACATTTTCGCATCTTACACAGGGTTACACTTTACACTCTACACCGGTTTCAAAATCTCCGTCCATCGGCTGAGAGCAGAAGTCAGAATGTCACGTGACTCGCTTCACGCGCCGTCACGTGGGATTTCCCGCGCTTGTGACACTAATTGAATTTGTTGGTGGAAGAGCTGGCCCCTAGTGCAACCTACATTTTGACCCAATCCCCAATCTCTCACCTTTCTGCATGGGATTGCTTCCCCTGCCTATTGCTTGATGGATCGTCCGTTCCAATCCGAGCGCGATGACCACTCTTGGAAAGAAAGGAGGGGGAAGTGTTGTTGGAAAATATTTGGAGGAGGCCTTGCGAGACCATTGTAGCCAGGCAGGACCAGTTGCATTGAAGGCGCCTGTTGCGGCGGGGATAATTGCTCCTTGCATCTGAGAGAGTCTGCGCGTGAATAGGACATTTATGGGGTCTGCTTGGAGACACAGCTATCACAATAAAGCTCTTACCAGTGGCGACACCGGTGCAAAGTTGGCATTCCTTTCCGATAGGGGTGTGGACGTCTGGCAGATGACTGGAGGCTGTGTTGAAGTGCCACCTCCTCACCTTCAGTGTCTTGGTTCGGACCTGGACAATGATCCCTGAATCTCCTGCAGTCCCAGTGGTTGTTGCTGCTGCAATCGATTGCCAGTGAGACCGTGAGATACAGCGGGCAGCCTGGGGCTACTAGCTCTGGTCGTTGCTAGGCGAGAAAAATGGTTCTTGGTTGTATTTGTCCAGGCATCGTTGAAATGTTGAAAACCGTGAGGCTTGGTGTATAGGTCGTTGCAGTCCTAGCGAATATTAGCCAATACTTCCCGAGGTCTTCGCCAAGTATTTGCCATCAAGAACCACCCTTACTCTATCAGGTTCTCCTGATTTCGTGTCCAATGGCCTTATATAGCCTACAAGGGTTCATTGGCCTTGAAACTTGGTTCGTTTTTGTTCTTTCGTTCATCCATTCATCCATCCATCCATCCATCCATCCATTCATACATTCATTTATTCACTCATGCAATCTTGGTACTTTGTCATTGCACCCCATGATACACGTTTTGCGATAGCCCATCTGACAAGACAGATTTCTATGAATAATTAAGATAATGTAATACTTTCCCGTCGCTGTTACGTCAACGTTTGTCACATTTCGGGAGAAAGCTGCACAGCCAAAGAATATCTTGAAAAGCGCACCTGTAACTAAAACTCTCTGCATGAAAATCGCATTTGGAAGCGAAAGACATTTTCACGTATCGAGTCACGTATTGTTGATTCAAACAAGTCCTGACTTGAGCTCCGCGCGTCGTTCGTCAAAACCAAGCGTTACGCGTGCGATACCCGACGATGGGCGGGACCCTAATTCGTGCAAGCGGGAAGCGGGTGGGGGGTCGATGGGGCTGGGAAGGACAGGGCTGGCGGAAGAGGCCACGGAGCGACCTGTGGCGATGGGGAAGACAGTACTTTAGTCATTAGCAGATTGACCGTCCGTGTCAGCCCTTTCCCGTCCTGATCTTGCATCAGATAGGGACTCATTACTCCGAGTTTTGCCCGTCATCAGCGTCATCTTCCATGGCAACCCATGCACTAACGAACAGCGCACAGTCTGTCGTCGCCTTATCTGTCCATCGTTTCCATGTCCTTCCGTGTGACGGCTCCACTGCTCGCGGCCAAGCTGAGAGATGTCAATGTTGGAGATGTCCGTGCGCCCGTCTCTCTCTCTCTCTCTCTCTCTCTCTCTCTCTCTCTCTCTCTCTCTGTCTCTCTCTTTCTCTCTCTGTGTCTGTGTGTGTCTCTCTCTGTGTGTCTGTCTCTCTCTCGCTCTCACTATTTCTCGCTCTCTTTCTCGCTCTTTCTTTCTTTCTGTCTGTCTGTCTTTCTTTCTCTCTCTCTCTCTCTCTCTCTCTCTCTCTCTTCTGTCTGTCTGTCTTTCTTTCTTTCTTTCTTTGTCTTTCTGTCTGTCTGTCTGTCTGTCTGTCTGCCTGTCTGTCTGTCTGTCTGTCTGTCTGTCTGTCTGTCTGTCTGTCTGTCTGTCTGTCTGTCTGTCTGTCTGTCTGTCTGTCCTTCTGTCTGTCTGTCTGTCTTTCTTTCTGTCTGTCTTTCTGTCTTTCTGTCTGCCTGTCTTTCTGACTGTCTGTCTGTCTGTCTGTCTTTCTTTCTTTCTTTCTTTCTTTCTTTCTTTCTTTCTTTCTTTCTTTCTTTCTTTCTTTCTTTCTTTCTTTCTTTCTTTCTTTCTTTCTTTCTTTCTTTCTTTCTTTCTTTCCTTTTTTCTTTCTTTCTTTCTTTCCTTCTTTCTTTCCTTCTTTCTTTCTCTCTTTATTTCTCTATCTCACTCTCTCGCTCTCTCTTTCTCTCTGTCTCCCTCTTTCTCTCTCACTCTCTTTCTCTATATTTCTCTCGTTCTCTCTCTCTCTTTCTCTGTATTTCTCTCGTTCTCTCTCTCTCTCTCTCTCTGAGAAGAAAGAGAGACTCATTTTCTTCTCTATTGTCCTACATTACACGATTTAAGGGAGCGTTTCTTATTTGTTTCTTTAGATTTCAACGTCGATGAACCGGTAACATTCCTAATGTTCTGTAAACAAATGAAGACCCTAAGATCAACTAGCATGTTTTTATTATATAGGCATCTAAACGTAGACAGGATGAACTTGAGTCTGCAGAGCGGGACAGCTTTTATATCTGCTAGATAATTTTCTCTTGAATGTATCGGCATGTATTGACACTATGCACTTGAAATGTATTGACACTGTATACTTGAAATGTGCTGACATGTACTGACACTGTACACTTGAAAGGGGCCGGTGGTCTATTCAATACATTTATTTTTTCGTTCGTTCTCTCTCTCTCTCTTTCTCTGTCTCTGTCTATCTGTCTGTCTATCTGTCTGTCTGCGTGTCTGTCTGTGTGTGTGTGTGTGTGTGTGTGTGTGTGTGTGTGTCTGTCTGTCTGTCTGTCTGTCTGTCTGTCTGTCTGTCTGTCTGTCTGTCTGTCTGTCTGTCTGTCTGTCTGTCTGTCTGTCTGTGTGTGTGTGTGTGTGTGTGTGTGTGTGTGTGTGTGTCTGTCTGTCTGTCTGAGAGAAAAGAAGAGAACTAAAGAAAGTATAAAAGTACAAAAGAAAGAAAGAAAGAAAGAAAGAGTACAGCGCTCCTATACCTGCATACAACAGTAGTGTACACCCATGGTGACAACGCATGCAAACAGTGCGTGTACCGAGCGCTGCCTCGTGACAGAGGAACAAAGACAGGAAATGCATAGAATAAGAGGCTTTGCATCACGTTTTCACTTTGTTACTCGAGTCAACAACAGTAAGTGCTAGGAATACATCCATCAGGGCGACACGCATGTGCCCCGATTAACGCAAAGCTAATCGCCTGTGAGTGCACGTCAAACATTTGGACAGCTGGCTCAACGTTCGTCGTGAAATCTGAGGATGAATTTCAATGACAAAGTTCAGGATTGGACACACTTTCCTGCAGTTGAAAGCTACCGTGCTATCGACCCATACAGCGATAACATTTATTGTTCAAATGTGAGTCTTTGTTTGCCATGATATACATTTCGTTTACTAACACTTTTGGAAATGGGAGAGGCATACTTGTGCGACAGAAACTGTGCTCACATCAATGGACTGACCGATTCGTGTCATGCAGTGAGTGGATACGACTTTCTTCGACATGACCTCATTATATTTTCACACACAAGAAAGCAAGCCAGGATGACGGAAAACGGAGTGTTTTCATCAAGTAACGCTCACGGACACCGCGATGTTTCCACTATCCAAGACAGTTCGGGGCTCATCTCTATATCGTGACTGTCTTCTTATAATTATTGTATCAATATTTCTGTTACAAAATGTGCAACCAATCTACGTTAATGAAAGCCAGAGACTTGGGAGACCGCTGAATATCTTAGCTGGGTTTGACCACCGAGAAGCTGCAGATTCAACAGCAGAAAAATCAAGCAGGAGACGGTGCATAAAGCAATTATTGCCCTTTCGCGCTTGCATCTTGAATGAATGAAGTGTTATTACCTATCAGTCACTGTAGGCTATGTAATGCCATTGATTACAACATCATTAGAGCTGGGTAGGGTAAAGGTGTGTTTTAATCGGGCGAAGCTTTGGTCTAACCACGCCGAAATTTCGACTTCGCGTAAGTAAGTGATTTTGGGGGTTTACCAAGTGTCCGAAGTTCGAAATCGACTTCTGTCGTCTTGCTCTGCATGTGAAGTCCGATGCATATTAGGACGAAGTAGACCGAAACTGCGTTCTGATTGGTCATGTAAATTCGCTCTTTCGTTTCGGCTACTTGGTGAGCATCAGTTCCCAACACAAGAGCGCTCAGTCAACAACGGCCGTCGTTCACTTCGGGTACTTCACCAGTCAACTACATATGTATATGTATATGTATATATATATATATATATATATATATATACCTTGAGAGCAAGTCAAGTCTCGATCTAACTTTGTATTCGCTTTTACGAACCGCCAGGGAAACGGGGTGGGCCTATTCTTACCCCCAACCCAGAGAGGGCGCGAGGGGGGACAGGACGATAATCATGCTAGTCATGTACATGTATAATGATCACAGTGCTTGCTTTCTCCCGTTCTTGGTCATCTTGTTCCGCAAACCAAACCATCGTGTCTACCTTGCAGGCCTTGACATCCTCGCCTCTCTCTGTCCCCACGTCTGCTGTGCGACAGGTGAGGCAGTGAGGGCGTGGCCGTGCGCTATGGCTGCCTGGGCGGCGGAGCGTGACTGGCGACACAATCAGAGCCGAAAGGAACGACTGGGCTGCCTTGATCAGGGAACGGACGCGTTGCAAGGGGCAGGAGGCAAAGCGAGGTGCGACAGACCACGGAGTTGTAACATTCACGATAAGACGGGATGAGGCTGAGGTGGGGTAGGGGTGGGGAATGGGGGGTGGGGGTGGGGTGGGGTTGGGGGGTTGGGGTAAGGGCTAATGAGGGGAAATTGGGATAAGGAAGAAATTGGGATGGGAGTCGGAAATTGGGAAAGGGGTGAAATACTGGTTTTGCGGAGAGGTTGGAGTAGGGATGGGATTAAGGGTT
>JAWQFJ010003617.1:0-15014 GCA_034096865.1 Theodoxus fluviatilis
GGAGAAATTTGCAATTGCATCGCAAACAATTTCGCGATACAACTCTGGCAGGAGGACGCCTATCGCGATATTTCTTGCGATACGACTCCAGTGAGTTAAAAGACCTCACAAAATTAACTTGACTATTCATTATCAGCACTTCATTTTAAATTCATTCTTGCACATGGAATAATTCAGATATCTTTCCTAGTCGTATGGTTAATGGTCTGAAAAAATCACCACTTTTTAAAAAGCTATTGTTAATTAGTTGATTCCTTCCAATAATGACTCAATAAATACAAAAAGGCACAATAAAAATATAACAATAGCATCTACCATGATGAAAATGTTGGATGTGATATTGTACCGTGTTGTATGTAGACAAAAATGATACAATTTTGACAAAAGTACAAAATAGATATTTGTAATAAGCTGAATAACAACTAAGAACATCGAAGAAGCACATTAGACAATATCATGGAAAAACTTTTTTTAAAAGTGGATATCCACACAGGCAAACAACATCGAGTTCGGAAGCAAACATGAATGCTCCAAAAGGAGCATAGTGGTGCTGCTGCTTCCAGTAGCATACCTACCCTAACTGCGTGCATCAAGTGCCACGCCTCTCTGGCAGCGCAAGGAAGGGCGAGTCAAACAGTACAGCTCAGTAAGGATTGCAACAACGTGGGGTTACGTCAGGGTATGAGCAGATTCATAGCTTCACACAAAAAAGAGCAGCCTCATATGATATGGTTGCACTTGTGGATGTTGTTCTATACCAAGGTAAAAGATTTAATACATACGATGAGATTGACAACATGCAATCAGTATTGTCCATTCTTATTTGCAAATTTCATGCTTCATGGATATGTTATGGTTAAGGCAACGACCTTGATACTACCATGCAAACACCTTCCAAATGGTTTCCTGAAAAAACGTTACTGGTTCAGAAAGCACAATGCCTTGCTTAAAGTAAAGATGTCAAAAATCAAATTCTACTCTAATTTCAGATAACTGCATAAAAATGCCAACACTCAAGTCAAAGAGGCATGCAGCATCTGTTTGATGTCATCACTGCTCTACCTTCTCAAGCCCTCTCTGTTTAAAACAACAAGAAAAACTTGGAAACAAAGTAAGTAAAAATTTACCATTTCATTCACATAGGAAAGGCAAACTGCTTCAAATAAACCCAATCAAACATGAGAGGAACAACATAACAAATTGTTGTTGTTGCTGCTGGAGCATACTCAGACCTGTGTCATTCAAGAAAACTCCCATCAGTCAAAGCTCTCCGATTCCCATGTTGGTAACCACTGAAACCTTTGCAGGGAAAATGCAAGTTAAGCCAAGTACACAACCCAGTGAGGGTTTGGTTTGTTTGTTTGTTCGTTTGTTTTCTTGAGAGAAAAGGAAAGACTAAACCTGGCAACATTACTTTTCTTGCAGATGCACAGATGTAGTCAATCAACTGTGTTCAGTTCAAAACCAACTTTGCTCTTACAAACCATGTCATGTCTCTACAACCATCCCTACCCAGTGCTGTTGAGTGTATGTTACTCCTTTCTCAAAACCACCAGCTGCGCATGTTGGTTAGTGTTTCATCACAGGCAACCCATTCTAGCAATTTCGACGAGACTGATGACAAAAACAGCATTATTTCAACTGCCACACTTTCAACAATAATAGGGTTTCCCCCCATGCTCTATAAATAGCCATGACTCGAAAGTGTGACCTACTAACCTTTCTGTAGCTGCATCAGCTGACACGCCCACCTGGGCACCGCCTTCCTTTTCTTCAGGTGTTTTTCTCTGGTAGTGGCTCCTGCAATACACATGAAGAATCATCAACCGTGAAGCAGGACTGCTTGTACAAGTGTCCCAAAGTTAGGCAGTTGATCCCAAAACATAAAACCCATCTCATGCTTCTGGGCAAGGACTGACATGCGCTGTTGAGTGAATCATGCAGCAGAGGACTCTAACAAGCTCCTTCCCATTGAGTTCCATGGCTTCATTCAGAAACAAAAAGTTTTCCTTGCATCATGTAAAAGTTGTAGAAATTTTATTTCCGCACCACCAAAAACTCAAACACAAGCACAGAATCTTGGTGCATGCAGTGAAATGTTTGAATAAAAAACCCCCACAAGAAAACATATTTTCAATGTTAAAGGCATGAAAAAAAGGCAGCTATGTTTGATCCCCCCCCCCCCCACACTTTAACAGGTTTGCATGCCTCATTTTCAACTCACCTGAACCTCTGCTGAATGATGACAGACTGGTTCCGTCCTTTCTTGAGACGTTCTGGTTCCTTGTAGGGTCGATACTGGCTCTGTGTTGCTGGATCTCTTGACTTCTTCAGTCTTTTTTGGGCGTAGTAGCTGCGAAACTGGTTCTGGATCAGGACTGCTGCATGTGTCATCTTCTTGAAGTAGGCATACTGGATCAGGAGGAAATCAACACATGGAAATGAGAGAGATGAACAGTATGACTTATTTGTAATGGAGACTGATTGTTTTTAGCACTTAAATATAGGCATACAAGCTGAAGCAGTTAAATAGGATGCATTTGATTGGCTGACTGACCCAACCACCTGTCTCCGATAGAGCATAATTTTTCTATGAATCAATATCAATCAATAAAATTGGCAGCAAATTCCTGTGGAAACAGACACCTGCACTCCAAATTTCCTTACTCAAATAATTATATCACGCCTTTGTATGTCTGATTTATTCTTGTCAAACCAGTCAAAAAGTGCATCAGTGTGGTACATAATGTTAGAATTCAAAAGTCTTTCCTTTTCAAACTCTGCAATTTCCACAGTTCAAAGAAATACACGGCACACAATTAAATCACTAACAAAAACAACAAAGGTTGCTGATAAAGACAGTCAAGAAAGCATGACTCAAGCTGTTGAACACAAAAGAGTAAGGCAAACACCATACCGTAAAAGTCGGCCTATAAGCCGCTACTTTTTTTTCATGAACGGACCCCTGCGGCTTATCAGCCAATGCGGCTAATGTATGACTTTTGTCTGCATCGCCAGTCAGCAATGTGTTTTTGGGTTTGACCTAGTTTCTGGCAGTATGATCATCAGTGTTGGCCTATAATCATTCTTGAATCAGCAGTGTGTTTACCTGAATTCGCTCACTCACCTTCTTTTTGGAAGTTTGATGCATGACAACAACTCACACAGCACACTGATAGATCAGATCGCATTTCGATAACAGAGAAGCAACATGTAGATCTACACTGCCCAAAAACCAACCATGCCGAAAACACGGAGACAAGCCTACGATGCTGCATTCAAGTTAGCTGCCTTAGACTTAGCTGTGGAGAAAGGCAATCAGGCTGCAGCTAAAGAAATTGGCGTCAATGAAAGTATGATTCGGCGGTGGCGAAAGCAACGAGGCGAACTTGTGAAATGCAAGAAGTCAGCGAAAGCATTCTGTGGCAGCAAGGCACGATGGCCCGAACTGGAAAACGAAATGGAAGACTGGGTCAACACACAACGTGAGGATGGTCGTGGTGTTTCAACTGTACAGTTTCGTCTAAAAGCACGCACCATTGCAACAAGTCTGAAAATCGACGATGGTGTCGTTTCTTGAGACGCAAAGGACTGTCAATACGAGCATGTACAACTTTGTGTCAACAGCTGCCACCAGATTTTGAAGAGAAAATTCAGTCCTTTCAAAAATACACACAGGAGAAAGTAGCGGAGAATCTGATTGGCCCTCAGAACATCATTAATATGGGTGAGGTTCCGCTGACCTCCGACCTTCCATTGACACACACAAAAAAAACCACTTTACTTGTGTTCTTTCTTGCAGTGCTGCAAGTGAAAAACTTCCACCGATGGTCATCTTTAAGCGTATAACAATGCCAAAAGAGAAATTCCCGAAAGGAATCTTAGTGCGTGTGAACAAGAAGGGGTGGATGGACGAGAGAATGATGGAGACCTGGCTGACGGAATGCTACGGAAAAAGGCCAGAGGGGTTATTCCGACGAACCAAAGCACTTCTAGTAATGGACAGCATGCGAGCACACATTAAAGAGACTCAAAAATTCTGTCACTGCCACCAATTCAATCAACGCAATCATCCCGGGTGGTACCACCAAGTACCTACAACCCCTTGACATCAGTGTGAATCGACCCTTCAAAGTGGTGATGAGGGAGGAGTGGGAGAGATGGATGGTGGAAGGTGACAAATCATTCACCAAGACAGGACGTATGCGAAGAGCTACGTATGCAGAAGTGTGCCAGTGGGTACTGAAAGCGTGGGATGCGGTCCAGAAATCCACAATCATCAATGGATTCCGAAAAGCACAGATCATCGCTGCAGCAGACGATGCATCGACACCAACTGACAACGAGGCTGGCAGTGACAGTGACACTTCTGGTGATTCTGTACCAGAGGCGATACTGAACCTGTTCGTCTCTGACACGGAAGAGTCTGACTTCAGTGGATTCTCAGCATCAGATCTCGAGTAATTAAAGACCATCGAACTTTCCTTTACGGTACCTCATGACTTTTGACTTTCTGTTTTGATGTTTCTGTTCGATTTTGATGCTGCGAACTTTCCTTGACGGTACTTCATGACTTTTGACTTTCTGTTTTGATGTTTCTGTTCGCTTTTGATGCTTTTCTCAGTGGTTTGCGGCGACTTTGTTTTGCCTTTGACATGTTCGGTTTTAATGCGGCTTGTATGCCAATGCGGCTAATTAATGGATTTTTCTGTATTTTTTTTTTACGGGCTTATATCCAGGTGCGCCTTGTAGGCCAACTTTTACGGTATGCTAAAGTTTTATTCAACCTACCTGCTTGTACCTCCTGTAGTAGCTCTGGATCAAAACAGCAGCCTCTATCTCCTTCTGTCTTTGTTGCTGCTGCTGCTGCTGTTGCTGCTGCTGCTGTTGCTGCTTGTCCTTGTAGATCCGGTAAGCATTCTGAATGACTTTTGCTGCCTCATAGAGTTTTCTCTGTTCTTGGTCTGTAGGACAGACCAAAGTTTCCTTGTAAATAATAATAATAATAATAATGTGTGGGTTTATATAGCGCCTTACCATGAGTTAAGACATGCTCAAGGCGCATACATAAACAACCATTACAATATACAATAACAGTCAATCACATCAAAGGTAACTTAATAAACTTAAGAACATAGGGGTCAGACATTCACTTCATATTCAGCGTTGCTGCATCAGAGTGGAGCTGGACAGTGAGTGGGAAAGGTGTGGGGGAGGGAACAAACGAACGACGGGAAAGCGGGTGAGGCAGTAGAGGAGGATGAGCAGGAGAAGCTGATGTTGAAGGAGCAGACAGGGATGCAAAAGGTGGAGGAGGAGGTTAACGATGATTTTTTAATCTTAATCTTATTTTAACTGTAATATTGTCATTAGATGAGCCACAAGAGAAAAAGAAGCAGTATGTGTAGAAGCATGAAAGGAATCACATGTGGGAGGGAACCAGGATGAGAAACAGCAGTTGTAGAAGCAGCAGTGGCAAGAGGAGGAGCAGGAACAGCAGCAGTGGCAGGAGGAGGAGCAACAGGAGGAGAAGCAGGAACAGCAGCAGTGGCAGGAGGAGGAGCAACAGGAGGAGAAGCAGGAACAGCAGCAGTGGCAGGAGGAGGAGCAGGAACAGCAGCAGTGGCAGGAGGAGGAGCAACAGGAGGAGAAGCAGGAACAGCAGCAGTGGCAGGAGGAGGAGCAACAGGAGGAGAAGCAGGAACAGCAGCAGTGGCAAGAGGAGGAGCAGGAACAGCAGCAGTGGCAGGAGGAGGAGCAACAGGAGGAGAAGCAGGAACAGCAGCAGTGGCAGGAGGAGGAGCAGGAACAGCAGCAGTGGCAGGAGGAGGAGCAGGAACAGCAGCAGTGGCAGGAGGAGGAGGAGGAACAGCAGCAGGAGGAGGAGGAGGAGCAGGAGGAGGAGCAGCAGGAGGAGAAGCAGGAACAGCAGGAGGAGGAGCAGCAGGAGGAGGAGGAGGAGGAGCAGGAGGAGGAGCAGCAGGAGGAGCAGGAGGAGGAGCAGCAGGAGAAGCAGGAACAGCAGCAGGAGGAGGAGGAGCATCAGGAGCAGAAGGAGAAGCAGGAACAGCAGGAGGAGGAGCAGGAGGAGGAGCAGCAGGAGGAGGAGCAGGAACAGCAGCAGCAGGAGGAGGAGCAGCAGCAGGTGGATAGAGAAAGAAATAGGAGTGAGAGGAGCAGCAGCGGGTGGATAGAGAAAGAAATAGGAGTGAGAGGAGCAGCAGTGGGTGGATAGAGAAAGAAATAGGAGTGAGAGGAGCAGCAGCAGGTGGATAGAGAAAGAAATAGGAGTGAGAGGAGCAGCAGCGGGTGGATAGAGAAAGAAATAGGAGTGAGAGGAGCAGCAGCGGGTGGATAGAGAAAGAAATAGGAGTGAGAGGAGCAGCAGCGGGTGGATAGAGAAAGAAATAGGAGTGAGAGGAGCAGCAGCGGGTGGATAGAGAAAGAAATAGGAGTGAGAGGAGCAGCAGCAGGTGGATAGAGAAAGAAATAGGAGTGAGAGGAGCAGCAGCGGGTGGATAGAGAAAGAAATAGGAGTGAGAGGAGCAGCAGTGGGTGGATAGAGAAAGAAATAGGAGTGAGAGGAGCAGCAGCGGGTGGATAGAGAAAGAAATAGGAGTGAGAGGAGCAGCAGCGGGTGGATAGAGAAAGAAATAGGAGTGAGAGGAGCAGCAGCGGGTGGATAGAGAAAGAAATAGGAGTGAGAGGAGCAGCAGCGGGTGGATAGAGAAAGAAATAGGAGTGAGAGGAGCAGCAGCAGGTGGATAGAGAAAGAAATAGGAGTGAGAGGAGCAGCAGTGGGTGGATAGAGAAAGAAATAGGAGTGAGAGGAGCAGCAGTGGGTGGATAGAGAAAGAAATAGGAGTGAGAGGAGCAGCAGCAGGTGGATAGAGAAAGAAATAGGAGTGAGAGGAGCAGCAGCAGGTGGATAGAGAAAGAAATAGGAGTGAGAGGAGCAGCAGCAGGTGGATAGAGAAAGAAATAGGAGTGAGAGGAGCAGCAGTGGGTGGATAGAGAAAGAAATAGGAGTGAGAGGAGCAGCAGCGGGTGGATAGAGAAAGAAATAGGAGTGAGAGGAGCAGCAGTGGGTGGATAGAGAAAGAAATAGGAGTGAGAGGAGCAGCAGCAGGAGGAGGAGCAGGAACAGCAGCAGCAGGAGGAGGAGCAGCAGCAGGAGGAGGAGCAGGAACAGCAGCAGCAGGAGGAGGAGCAGCAGCAGGTGGATAGAGAAAGAAATAGGAGTGAGAGGAGCAGCAGCAGGTGGATAGAGAAAGAAATAGGAGTGAGAGGAGCAGCAGGGCACCTGAGAGAGTAAGTTGGGAGAAGTCTTTCTCCATGTAGGTGGTGGGGGCATTGAAGTACTCGGTGAAGTCGGCAGTGGTTGGTGGGGGCGAGTCCAGGCTGAAGCTGTAGGGAGAGTAGGGGCTGGCCAGGCAGGTAGACTCTGGACTCAAGGAGGATGCTGGTGTCCCAAGGTCTGTGTACCTGTCACACCGCAGCAACACATGATCTTCACCCAACTTCAAAAGCAAACGACCCACTTAACAATTTTTTAATCTGATTTGAGTCATGCATTAGAGACTGGAGAAAATGCATTCCTTCCCAAAAGAGATCTAACCCACTAACCCAACCAATAGTCCTCATCTGGTGAAATTTCGATTCAGAAGTTACATTCATTTGCATCAAAAGAACTTAATTCTAAGCTGCTAGAAAGCGCATGATACATTTGAATTCTTCCACAAACTTGCAAAAGACACATGTATGGCATGCAAGAATGTAAGTGCATGCATGAGTGCATAAGCATGCACGCGCGCACACACACACACACACAAACATCCCTAACAGGATTAAAAAAAAAATTAAATGATATTCATGTGTAATATCATGCCTTCTGAATACCCAGGAGGAACCTAAAAGCTGAAAACAAGTTATTGATAAACCCACACTGCCAGCTGTATCTGGCAGCTCCTTGATGATTTCCTGATCAGTACACCTGGTTCTCCTCCTTCTTACTTCTATTACAATTGCACACACTACCACACAACTAGGTGAGTTTCCTTCCCACTTCATACATGGCACTGCAGTTTCTAGTCACTCCCACCACTGTTTCAATGGCTCACACAGCCACCACAGACCTGTACTCATCGAAGGCCAGGGAGTCTGTCATGGGGGTGGAGATGCCAGAGTCATCGGTGAAGGAGGATGATGCGCGCCCCGGGGAACCTTGAGATGGAGCGCTGCTGTGCGACTCGCTGCGCTGCCTCACAACATCCGCATCCTCATCACGCGCTGGTGACAACTTGATGCGTTCAGGCATGGCAGCAATGATCTGGTTGGCCAAAGTTACCATCTGGTTCTTGGCCTCATGAGTCCCCATAGAACCTGGGAGAGAGCAAGGTCATTTTTGATGTGACAGGGAGAGCTGGGGTGAGATGTAACAGTGATGAGGTTATGTCTTTGTGTGTGTGTGTGTGTGTGTGTGTGTGTGTGTGTGTGTGTGTGTGTGTGTGTGTGTGCGTGCGTGGTGTGCGCCCACTCTATTTGCCTGTCTGTCCATGCATGCATGTACATGTGTATTTGTGTATGTGTGTGTGAACATTAAAAAATATCTGTATCAAAAATAATGTCTACAAATGTAAGAGTGTGTGTGTGTGTGTGTGTGTGTGTGTGTGTGTGTGTGTGTGTGTGTTGTGAGTGCTTGGGTGCATGCACAAGGGCATATCCACATGTGCACACACACGTTCAAGTTTTTCCTGCACTTCATGGTATTGTACATCAAATGGTGAAACATAATATGGGCAGAAGTAAATGTTCCTCAAGCTCTGCAAGGCTTTAGCCCGCTCCAAAGAACAATGCCATTAGATTGTCCTACAAGAAGATCCATTTACATAACTGTAGAATTCTTACACTAAAACTACCAAAGCAACAACATTTTTAGATTTTTCTTTAAAGTTATCAGGTTTTCTCCAGACAAACACAAGTGCTAGAAATTAATTCATCTACATGCACATGGGGGCAGTTTCCTGAGGATTCCAAGACAATTCACTCAGGTGAAAAAGCCAGCTTCATTGCATGTAGCTGGCAGCACCACGTGTTTCATTAATTAAGATATCTAAAGGTGCAGGTGCAACAACAGCAACAAAAGCAAAATAAAAATAATAATAATAATAGCAACAAGTAAAAGTGAGAAAATAATATGTTGTAAGAATGATGACACCAGCACCAACACAACCATCCCCATCATCAAGTCCAAGAACTGACACTACTTCTGGTTTCAGGCAGTTTCTTTCACCTTCCTGCTTCTTCAAATCAAGAGAGACAATGAATTCACAGAACACAGTGTGTTCTGTCACAGTTTCATGCACAAAGATCAATGCACAACTTATGACCTTCAAAAAATGCACCAACTCTTGACTCTCCCTCTCAATACATTTGGACTCATACACGCAATCATGATTACAATTACACAAAGAGACATGCAAACATATACACACTCTTTTACATTAATCTTTCTCTCTCCCCCCTCCTCTCTCTCTCTCTCTCTCTCTCTCTCTCTCTCTCTCTCTCTCTCTCTCTCTCTCTCTCTCTCTCTCTCCCTCCCTCCCTCCCTCCCTCCCTCCCTCCCTCCCTCCCTCCCTCCCAATAAATTTGTTTTCTCTTCATGATGAGCAAGGCCAAACTTTTCTGTCATGAAGCATAATTTACCAGTGGGCCACTGATGTTCACATATGTTTACTTCACTTACCCAGCACCAGCACCATGCATGCCATCCTTGTGAGACAAAGTACACAATGGTTTTCATGTTAACAAACACGCGTCACAAGTGACAACACATACAGACCTGCCAACCCACCATCCTGCCAAAGAGTAGCATCCATAGCTTTTTGGAGTAGCATTTAAGAAATAGGCGTAGCACACACGCACAAGAAGGAAAATGGCGATGTTTGCGCAGGCGCGAAGCGCTTGGGGGGGGGGGGGGATTGGTTCTACGTGATGGTCAAAAGTTCAGTGGCCCCGCGTGATCTGCTGCACTGATGGGTACATTGTGTTCCACAAGGAACGATGTGAACAAACATTCTGCTAAAATGACTGATTGATCGTCCTCTGCTGCAGTCGCTGGCTTGAAATACGCAGTGAGTGGTTTGCTCGGCTTTTCCGCGGCTTTCTTCTTGTGTGTCGCAGTACGCACATGTTTCTTGATGACAACCCCCCCCCCCCCCCTTGTGAGCAATCAAAAAATCGGTCTGACAGTACGTGCATCTTGCGGCTGAGGAGCTATTTGCAGATCTGACCATACATGGATACTTCTTGGTGTAGTCTGCTTTAAAGTGCTGACAACTGGGTCGAGACTTTCGTGCCTTCTTTGGGGGAGTAGCAGCGAGATCGACAGCAGGCGTCTTTCGCTTTGACGCCATTTTTGCGGTCAAACAACTGCGCTTCGGGTGTTTGCAGCATTTCCGCACGGGGGTTAAAGCGCAATGCGATTGGTTGGTTACAGTACACAATTCTACGTGAAGCTCAAAAGTTAAGTTTGAGGCTGGCACACAGGTCGCTCGCTTTTTCATGAATGGATTTTTTTTAAGGTCTAAAAAAAATTCACGTCAATTTTGGGAAAAAGCGTAGTTTTTATGGACGAGCGTAGCAGCGTAGCAAGCATGTCGAAATCGTAGCATGCTACGCCTAAATCGTAGCACTTGGCAAGTCTGCACATATCATGTGACAACACAAATTTACAAGTGACAACACAACTTACAAGTGACAACAATGTTCACAAGTAACTACACATGTCATAAGTGACAACATGTCACAAGTGACAACATGTCACAAGTGACAACATGTGTCACAAATGACAACAAATGTCTCAGATGACAACATGTCACCAGTGAAAACACAAGTCACAAATCATGTCACAAATGACTGCATGTCACAAGTGATGACACATCCCATATGACAACACATCACCAGTGACATCACAAGTGACAACACATGTATCGAATGACAGCACACTTCCCAAGAGACAACACAATTCACAAGTGACAACACATGTCTCAAATGACAACACAATTCACAAGTGACAACACAATACACAAGTGACAACACTCTTAACAAGCAACAACCTAAATCTCAAATGACAACACATGTCACAAGTGACAATTCACATAACAAGTGACAACAAATGTCACAAGGAAAAATACATGTCACAATGACAACATACTTTACAAGTGACATTTACAACACTTCACAAGTGACAACACACTTCACAAATGACACAATTCTAGCAAAAAAGCAGAGTGACTTTCAGTGTTGAAAAACATTTGTGACATAACAGCATAAAGAACAACATATTTTAAAAGCACTTTCAATAAATTTACTGTTACTGGCAAAGCCATGACATCCCCTAGCTTTTCAAGTGCAACACAACTACAAGATATTTGGCAAATAAAATTACACAAGCAAATTACTAAGATAAATAACTTAATAAAACTGAAATGCCTTGAAGTGTTACACCTCAGGCTTGTTGCCAAGGACTTAAAGAAAGGATTAAACATTTCTACCCAGGAGCATCATTCGCAACAGTTCATAAAAAAATTACAAAAATAGCAAAAAAAGGAAGCAAAGCTCCTAACATAAAATTCTTTTTTGAAATAGAAATAAAGGGGAAATTTAGCAATTAATGCAGGCACGGCACCACACATAAAACTTTTCTTCCAGTGTGGACAGGGACAGGTGTTAATGCTAGTGATGCCACACACCAGAAATTAGAGCAGGGTCGCACTCCACACAGGAAACACCCACTCAGTGTCAATCACTGTGAATTCAGAGTTAGTCCCCCATGTGGGCTTGGGTGGGAAAACTGTGGGAAGACATCAGGCTTTCTGCCACACAGCGCAGATCCAGTGTGCCGTCTCCTCCATTTTGAAGGCAGTATCTATCTTACAGCTCTGTCATGGTATCGAGGGTAATGCGAGTACACTGTGCTGTAAGGGGTTCAATCTTGCCCAGTACCACAGGCAGAGGGGGTCCATGGTAAACAACTTGTAAATTCCATGTAAGAAAGCCTTTTCAACCCATTTTCCAAAATGGAATTGCCTCATAAGTTAACCCTCACCCTGGTAGTCAGTCACTACATATCCTGTGTGGACATGACTGGGCCAAGCCTGCTAGTCGCAAAGCATGCTGCTTGTTTTGAATGCGGAACATTGGGAAATGTGCTTTCCAAAAATTGTTTTAAAATTCAGCATTTAACATTTTCTTAAAACAATGACATGGATTTGTTTTTAGTTCAATTGAGAGTACTACTGGTACACTGCTTGTTATATTGTGTTGAATAGTGAGATGGGCATGTGAAAAATAAAAGGGTAGGTGTCTCCTCCTTGAAATGTAGCTTTTTTTCAGTAGTGCTGACAGTCGCAATTATGATGAGGGGTAAGGGTTAATCTTTATTATAATGGAGAATTATCACCCTCTGCACATGAACACTGGTGCTTTTCAGATAAAGCCATGTGTACAACAAACATATCTATCAGTTCAGCACAACAGGAACAGGTGCAAGATTTCACTATGAATTTACATTTTACGAGACAGATATATTGCGATATACTAGAAGTAATCTGCAGTTCATCATTATCATCAGACTCTACCATAATTTCTCCATTAAGATGACAAGCTTACATCATCCTTGACAAAAAACAACCCAACACAGTACACCAAATGATGCTTGCAAAACAACTGTCAACAGCAACAGAACAGAGAATCCAAGCCAGCATTAGTGTGTGAAAGAGAAGCATGGATGAGACAGGGACAAGGATGAGGCACGGTCAAGGATGAGGCAGGGTCAAGGTTGAGGCACGGTCAAGGATGAGACTGGGTAAAGGATGAGAGAGATGTAGCAAAGTGCTGCAGGAGGTCTTGTCAGGTTTACCTTGCACTCTGTGTTCTTCTGAGTCCACTCTCTCCTTGCTATCCCCTTCTTCATCTGAGGAGATTGTTTCAACATCAATGAAAGGACTATCGCTTGGCATGGACAGTTCATCTAGATGGAAACACAAAGGCAAGTTCAGCAACTCAGGCATGGATGGAAAGTGCAGCACTGTATGTAAAGAGTACATGCACAGCCAGAAGCAGAGACGTCAATGTGGAGCAGTCCGATTTGTCCGCCCTTCTCCCTCTGTACTCTTCTCTCCCTTCCTACTGATCTGTTCAGTCTGTGTCTATGGATGTCCAAATCTGCCTGTCTCTCAGTTAGTCCCTGTCTCTGCACCGTCTTGTCTTCTTCCTGTGCTTTCCAGTCCAATTCCATTCCCATGTCTCCCTATTCCTTCCCGCCTTTTTCTTACACCATCTCAGTCGTGGTCTCTCTTTGATGTTGTCTGTCTGTGGCTTTCTTACACCATCTCAGTCGTGGTCTCTCTTTGATGTTGTCTGTCTGTGGCTTTTCGTCTCAGTCTCATTCTTTTGCCCTATCACATCTTAGCCAACTGTTGTACAAAATTACAATTTTCTTATATGCATCAACCACTGATGATATTCACAATCAATTCTCAAATCTGTGTTTACTGGAATGCTGAACATCATACTGGTATTTTGAAATATCCTCCTTTCTCTTGAGCACTGCATACAACTGAACTGCATCATATTATCATTCATGTAGCATAAATCACAGAAGTTTTTCTTCCTCAAAATATCAACTGCCTCTTCCTCAAAAGATCTCCAAAGCCCATATCTTCCACACAAAGTCCACCTCTCAACTTGCACTCCGTAGGCCATACCTACCTGTATCCATCTGTACAAGGAGGTGGTCGCATGTTTTCTGGGGGGTGGAAGTGTGGGGGGGAATGTGAGAGGGGCCAGGGAGAGGGTCATCTGAGGTGGATGGCTCAAGGTCGGTCTGCATCATCATCTCAGGTGAGGCCAGGCTGCGACCTCCGACCCCTGGTTCGGAGCTGGGATGACTGGACACCATGAGCAGATGGGGCTCCGAGTTGGACTCTCTGAGACACCAAGACTGGAGACTCATGCCCAGGTTTCTCTCCAGTGATGAGACTTTTTGTTCTTTCAGAAGCACAGCAAATTGCTCAGAATACTTGGAGATGGGACACACAATAATCAGTCACTTGATAAAATGGAGCATGAGAAGGCAGAACCTTGATGATCTGTGGGTAATGATCAAAATTGATTTGTGTTTGCTGTGTGCTTATGAATATAATATCTAGCAGTGAGACCTCAGGTTTGCTTATTAGAATGAGAGCAAATTAGAAGCATAGAGACAGACATAAAACACAAGCACAAACATATATTCATACACACTTGCCCATATATGCACACATGACATCACTCATTCACAGACTGACACACTTTTGCCTACACACCCATGCCCCCCCCCCCCCCCCCCCCCCCCCCCCCCCCCCCCCCCCCCAACACACACACAGAGACACAAACACACACAGACACACACACATACACAGACACACACACACACACACATTACCTGATGGGACGGCTGCAGTCAGCAGTGAAGGGAGAGCCACGGTCCTGGCTGGGTCCTCCAGACAGGATGTCCACAGAGTATCGCTTGCTGAGGGGGCGTGGCATGCTGATGGCCTGCTCACTCAGCCTCCGCAACAGCTTGCTCTCAGGTGCAAATGTCTGGGGTGGAATGTCGATGTGCAGGCTGCCCGTCTTCCCTCCTCCCCCCTCTGCTGAAACAGCCACAAGGCAATGTACGGCAGGCCATATCAGGAGGAGATAGGTCATGTAACAGCAGGATAGTAAAGCACAATTAATCTCAGTGGCACCAGTATCTGAGCAAGTTTGTTTCAGTTCTCTCAGATGAAATACTTGGAATTTGTGCGCAAATGACAGCAAAAAAAGAAAGAGAGAAAATACCAACCCCTATGACATATGTCAACTGTTGTAAAAGGGATAAGATGTGGAAAAGGACATAACTTTTCTAGTTATATGCTGCTGACAGAGAAGGTGACAGACATGAACATTCTGTTCCACTTCAAATATAT
>JAWQFJ010003618.1:0-5000 GCA_034096865.1 Theodoxus fluviatilis
TTGGCGTCTTGCTTTTTTTTTTTTTTCTCTCTTGGATTTTTTCTTTTGCTGACTGCTCCTTCTGACAGGCCTGTCTAAATTATCCTTGATTTTTTTTCTCTCTCTCTTTTCTGACCAACAACATCTCGTCCTTTCGTTCTCTATTAGGACCACACAACTGCTCTACAGGTCCAACAAACGGATCTCTCTTGTGCCTTGGTTATCCTCTCAAATACGCACGTCATGGTAACTTTGATCTCTTTGAAACCAATGCGGTAAAGTTTCATTGCTTACTTGACAGCGAAAACATGAGAGAAGCGCTGCAGACAACAGTACACCTAAGCAAAGAGGTTTTATCGACAGGCCAACGCAATAAAAGAAAGAGGAGATAATGAATGTCACTGAAGCCTTTTACCAGGTTTCTGACCCACAGGCAAACTTGTTCGAGACCGAGAAAAAAAACATGTTCATATTTGGCTTCGGGTTTTATTTTTTATCGTTGTCTTTATTTTGGACATTTTCATTGACCGCATTCGCGTTTGTCGAAAATGCATAACTTTTATTTCAGTTTGTTGTTTTCAGAATTACAATCCGCATGGTTCTTTTTGTTGACTCACATGCGAAGCAAAAATGAGTCTATGTACTCACCCGTGTCGTCCGTCCGGGCGTCCGGGCGTCCGGGCGTCCGGGCGTCCGGGCGTCCGGGCGTCCGGGCGTCCGTGAAAAACTTTAACGTTGGATTTTTCTCGGAGACTATTAAGTCTATCAACACCCAATTTGGCATGATGGTGTATAATGACAACGCGTCAAAAACATACATTGTGACTTGACCTTGCTTCAAGGTCAAGGTCGCAGGGGCCATAAATGTTGTCTAAAAAACAGCAATTTTTCACATTTTCTCAATTTTCTCTGAAGTTTTTGAGATTGGATACCTGACCTATATATGGTGTATAGGGCAAAATAATCCCTATCTTTTGATACCAGTTTGATTGACCTTGCTTCAAGGTCCAGGTAACAGGAGAATTTGAAGTGACCTTGACCCTGAACTATGAAAGATAACTTTTCCAAACTTCATAACACTGTAGTAAACATGTTATACTTTCATAATAGGTCACCTGTGTTGTCCGTCCGGGCGTCCGGGCAGACCGGGCGTCCTTTAATCCGTAAAAAACTTTAACGTTGGATTTTTCTCGGAGACTATTAAGTCTATCAACACCCAATTCGGCATGATGGTGTAGGATGACAAGGCGTACAAAAAAATACACAGTGACTTGACCTTGCTTCAAGGTCAAGGTCACAGGAACTCTTTAAAGTTGGATTGTATACATATTTTGAAGTGACCTTGACCCTGAACTAAGGAAGATAACTCTTCCAAACTTCATAACATTGTAGTACACATGTTATATTTTCATCGTGAGACACATTTGGTCACATATCATCAAGGTCAAGGTCACTTTGACCCTTATGAAATGTGACCAAAATGGGGTAGTGAACCACTAAAAGTGACCATATCTCATGGTAGAAAGTGCCAATAAGCACCATTGTGGTTCCCATGTCTTGAATTAACAACTTTGTGTTGCATGACCTTGGATGACCTTGACCTAGGGTCAAGGTCACATGTATTTTGGTAGGAAAAATGTGTGAAGCAGTTCTTAGTGTATGCTGTCGTTGCTAGGTTTAGTTGTTTGACCTTGACCTTGAAGGACACATGAAGATGAAGGTCATGTAAAGGTCAAGGTCATATAAAGGTCAAGGTCAAACATATGAGTCGTATGTGCTTTGCCCTTCTTGTTAAGAAAGTTTATTTTCCCCTGACGTATTCTACCAAGATTTTCTCTCATCGAATCTGTTATCCTTTCTAGCTCTTCTGCGTCAAAACATTTTGAGTCAGAGGGACTTAAACAAAAACTAGACCCGCCACCCACCCCCTCCCTCTCTCACTTCCATGCGAATCGATGGTTTTGCAAACATTTTGCCTCATGCAAAATCTATGCTTGCTTCAGTCTATGACAGTCGACAATCTCACAAGACTGGCGCACAATCTGTGCCACACCGACACTTTATTATTCAACTGGATAGCTGTGGTCTTTGTGCTTTTCACACAGAACGTCGAAAAAGCAGACGTAACATTCTGCAGTGACGGCCCGGAGATACCACATCATGAAGGAGACACGATTAAATTATTCCAGTGCTTTCCAGGGAAAATGACTACTCCGACCTGTGATGAATTGTATTTTGCACCTGGAGCTTTCGGTGGAAAGAGCTTCCAGAGGGTTCTTATGTGTCAGACGGGTGAATTGGGCATTGGGTTAGACGCATGTTGTAAGATGTTTCTGCATCGTTTTGCAGGGGAAGAGGCTTTTTATCTCTCCATCTTCCTGTACGTCTGGATGTGTGTGTGTGTGTGTGTGTGTGTGTGTGTGTGTTTGTGTGTGTGTGTGTATGTGTGTATGTGTATGTGTGTGTGTATGTGTGTGTGTGAGTGTGTGTGTGTGTGAGTGTGTGTGTATGTGTGTGTATGTGTGTGTGTATGTGTGTATGTATGTGTGTCTGCGTGCGAGCATACGTGCGTGCGTGTATGTCTCTCTCTCCATGTGCATATGTGTGTGTGTGTGTGTGTGTGTGTGTCTGCGTGCGAGCATACGTGCGTGCGTGTATGTCTCTCTCTCCATGTGCATATGTGTGTGTGTGTGTGTGTGTGTGTGTGTGTCTGTGTGTTCATCTCTGTCTGTCTGCCTGCCTGCCTGCCCGCCCGCCCGCCCGCCTGCCTGCCTGCCTGCCTGCCTGCCTGCCTGCCTGCCTGCCTGCCTGCCCGCCCGTGCATCTGTCAATTCGTGTGTGTGTGTGTGTGTGTGTGTGTGTGTGTACGACTGTCTTTGTGTCTGCATGTGTGTATGTATCTGCCTCTGTGTGCGTATTTTGTGACAAAATATTAACTTTGCCATTACAAACTGATAGGAAAGGGACAATTCTTTAATATACATCATACATCGTTACATATGCAAGGGCTACTATGATTCCACTTTGTCTTCACCTAAAAAAATATGTAACGGGACAAAAAAATCTTCTTTCATAAGAAACCAATCGTGCTTTCAGAGGGTTTCTGTAATCATAAAGATATTCGAGAGAAAAAAAACCAACCTATTCATTTAACTAACTTGACAGCTCTTGACCTTTATTGAGCAACCGAAGTAGGAGTCAAATAAACTATTTAGAGGCAGACTTGTTTGGGTTCATTTATTGATCATTTGCAGAAACGTGTTTTCGAGGAGCTTGGTATAATCGTGACATTAAAAAGGGTTACTCTTTGAGGCTGAAAAGTGCTTGAATGTTGATTTACACTGTAGAGTCAAGAAGTGTCTGAAGTCTTTGACGGAGGAACAAGACATCTTATAGAGGTGGACAGAATACTGCTCAGAACTCTACAACTACAGAACCACGGGAGACCCAGAGGTACCGAATGTCCCTCCAGCAACCAACAACGACGACCACCCCATCCTTCGTATAGAAGTGGAAGCAGCAATGAAATCGCTCAAGAAGGGGAAGTCAGCAGGAATGGACAACATCCCAGGAGAGCTGGTACAGGCAGGGAGGGAAGAGATGATCAATGCTTTACTGACCATCTGCAACAAGATCTGGCAGACGGGGGAGTGGCCCACACCGTGGACGCAGTCCCTCATCATCACCATCCCAAAGAAAGGCAACTTACAGCTATGCCAGAACTACAGAACTATCAGCCTCATCAGCCACCCGAGCAAAGTCATGCTGAAGATCTTACTGAACAGATTGAAGCCACAAGCAGAAATATCATCGCCGAAGAACAGGCAGGCTTCAGACAAGAGCGCAGTACAACGGAACAGATCTTCAACCTCAGGAAACTGTGCGAGAGGTACCTACAACACCAACAGGACCTCTACCACGTCTTCGTGGACTTTAAGAAAGCTTTCGACAGGGTATGGCATGCAGCACTGTGCGCTACCATGAGGCTGTACAACATCAACGCCAACCTGATCAGAGTCATAGAACACCTGTATGACAATGCCACAAGCGCCGTATACTTCAACAGCAGCATTGGGGACTGGTTCAGAACCACAGTCGAGTGAGACAAGGCTGTTTGCTCTCTCCCACCCTCTTCAACATCTTCCTGAAAGAATAATGACTGACGCCCTAAAAGACCACGAGGGGACAGTCAGCATTGGCGGCAGAACAATCACAAACTTACGTTTTGCTGACGACATAGATGGCCTGGCCGGAAGTGAAAAGGAGCTGGAGAACTTAGTGGAGCGCTTAGACACAACCTCCACAAATTTTGGCATGCAGATCAGTGCAGAGAAGACCAAACTGATGACCAACAACACCAACGGCATCAGCACTGACATCAAGGTCTGTGGCGAGAAACTGGAAACCGTCAACAGCTTCAAATACCTGGGAGCAATTGTCACAGATGCAGGATCCAAACCTGAAATACTCGCCAGAATTGCTCAGACCACAGCAGCACTCACAAAACTCAAGACCATCTGGAAGGACAGGAACATAGCCCTCAGCTCAAAGATCAGACTGATGCGCGCCCTGGTCATGTCCATATTTTTGTATGCCTGTGAGTCATGGACACTAACAGCTGACTTGGAGAGAAGGATACAGGCCATGGAAATGAGATGCTTTCGACGACTCCTCGGCATCTCCTACAAGGACCGCATCACAAACGAGGAAGTCCGAAACAAAATTAGGCAAGCCATCGGGCCCCATGAAGAACTACTGACCACTGTGAAAAGACGCAAACTAAAGTGGTATGGGCACGTCTCACGATCGTCAGGGCTTGCCAAGACTGTGTTACAAGGCACAGTAAAAGGAGGGAGGAGGAGAGGCAGACAAAGGAAAAGATGGGAGGACAACGTCTCAGAGTGGACAGGGATGAGGCTCAGCGAAGCCTTGAGACAGTCCGAGAGGCGAGAGGAATGGAGAGAACTGGTTGCCAGATCATCTGTGGTGCCCCACAGCGGGGTAGTTCACATAAATCATCA
>JAWQFJ010003618.1:10000-20000 GCA_034096865.1 Theodoxus fluviatilis
ACAGTTAGAGAAGAATCACCCCTGAGGAAATGAAATACTCGTTAATTCAAATTCTCTGGTGAAGACTATGTACAAAACACAAATTGAAAGGTGAATATGTACAAGCATCAACTGTCATTTGCAGTCGTTGGCAAGTGATAGGGACACTAAGCAATGCAAATGTTTATACTTCTAAATAGAGATAGTCCTACAGCATAAAACTCAAGCAACAACTGACCCACTTCAATTCTTTGACACCATGTTGTAAGTAAAAACTTCAGCATGTGGTCAATCCTTGCAGCAATAGGACCGACAGTCATAAGCACAATCTGCAGATGAACAGAAAATATATGCAATAATCTAAGAGATGTGCTAAAAATTGAATACGGATAAAAAATTAAGAAATGGAATTTTTTGTATCGACCCGATCGTTGATATGAAGAATTTGCGTTTGGAAAACCAAACAGCTGTAATGTAAAAGGAAAGTGTCATTCAGCCGACATCTTTAAATATCGCCTTTTTTCTTGGGAGACATGGGAAATGGGGGGGGGGGGGGGCACTGTCGAATATTATTTCGTATCCTGTCTCCTTGGCCGTCTTAATTATCGGCATGATTTGAGGAGCTCCGTAAAGATCGACTGTGCATCTGTAAATGCTTAATCAACCAAATCATTTACAGCATAGGCTACGAGCACCATTTCTACGTGTATATCCACCTACTAAGTTTTCAGTTTGAAAACATCATTTCCGTGAGCAGTCGCAGAAAACACAAACACCACGGCATTCGAGCGCGCGCGCGCGTGTGTGTGCATGTGTGTGTCTGTGTGTGTCTGTGTTTGTGTGTTTGTTTGTGTGTGTGCTGCATGACAAACGTACGTTTTGTGCCCCAAAAGCAATTACAGGATATATTTTCATTTTTTAATCTATCATCTACGCAAATATATTAATATTGAATAGTTTTCGTTTGATCGCCTTCTCAGTGCTTCATTCACATCGATGCGATCGGGGCACACAAAGGAATACATTGAAATGCGAAATGGCAACAGCCAAGAAATCCATTAGTATGATAACGGCATTTGTTCTGTTTTCAAGATTCATGTAAGATCAATATGGCTTTGTCGTCAGTTTTGAGCAATAGATCTGGACACGTGATAAGGCAATGGACATTAAACAATCACTAACAGAAAATAATTTTTATACAGTCAAGCGTAGTAGTCAGCGTGTAAACGGATGCAGGAGGCAAGATCTGGCAAACTGTCGTTCACGGCGCATGACAAGTAGCCAAGACAAAGTGTTAGATAGGGCCAGCAAAGAGTAACATGAGTCGTAAGCAACGTAAATCTGCGTAAGAAAGATGACGCTTCGATCTCATCACGGGAATCAGCACGAAGCCGCACATATGTATTATTCAATATAGTAGAACTGAGTATGTGGGTAAACATGCATTGTCAGAGGCAAGTAGAAAAGTCTAAATAGTCTAGAAGTATCTAGAGCGATTCCACAACATTAGCGACGGCTTATCATCAATAATGCGAAAAGCCTCGGTCACACAAACGAGATGCAAAGACGGAGTGAAAATTACTTCAGAAAAGCAAACTTGGAGAATGTCGTAAACATGCACGTCAACCACTGTACAGAGAGCTGCGAGATTCAAAGTTTGTGAAATCTCATATCCGTGAGGTATCCTGGCGAGAACACTTCTCGTCTGAGTTGCTCCCTCAACTGAAAACAAACATCGAGCACATTAATTTTCACACTCGAGTGACATTTAGTTTCTCGCCATGAAAGAGACGGGGCCAATGTCAACATACTATATCGTCGTTCTGGATGAAAGTTCCCAAGCACTATTAAGCTTTTGTACTATCTCCGACGCCATGTCCTGAGCATTGCAAAACGCAGACATCTGCATACTCAAGAACGGGTCACTGAACTGGACGCAATAATGTCGTCTCGCACTGTCCCAGTCATGACAACAAAATACATTTCCTTTCGACCACGAGATTTGTCGAATACTGTCATGGTATGTGGAACGTTTGATCTCATCAAGTGGATTCGAATATAACATTTTCACGTACAAAAGACTTCGTTCATTGGAAGTTTTCTGTGATTTATTTGTATTGCTCTTCCACGCACAATTGTCGCTGAAAAGTGCCGCATCTACATTTGCAAGATTATGGCCATTATAGTTGTCTTCAAATAAGGTATTGAACGCAACTTATCATCAGAGTCCTTCCATCAAGAGTGATGATGCATTTTACCGAGGAGCTGTGGTTACACAGTGAAGCTGGTACACTTCTTTCTGCAACAAGTGAGTAGTTTTGGTATTTGGGTATGGAAGAGTTTCATATCATCAGTTCGTCCAACCTTCTGTCGCTTTGAACGAGCTTTGCAATGAAAGTGTAGTTTTGGCTATGAGGGAAAATGCCAAGCACTTTCATCCACATTCTATCCACTAAAGATTCCATGCACTGGCAATGTTTCTTCGACCGTCGCCACCAGGTTCCAGACTTTTTGTCTCTGATCATTTTATTCCCTGTTTGTTGGAGGTAAGTATTGACCCACCACATCTCCCTGCGTGTTTCGTAAGAGACGAATACTTGGGGAACTTGTGATTTGACTCGCTCTTATTCCAACAATTCTTATAATTGTTCGTGATCAATGGCATTAGATAATCTACAAAGGCTGATAGGTCATAAAACTCCACCCTTCCATTATTCACCTTGACAAATGGATGGCCACTGCAACGAGAGCCTCGGACAGTCGGTGCATCAGATAACATAAACTGTGTTTGCTGTACTGATAAACAATAATTTATTATATTACTTTTATTATTTGGAGGGCAGAGGGGAACAGTCATTTCGAAGTAGGGTATATTATTTAAGTCATCGTCTGGTTTGAACGATATAAACCGAATAATTGTGTTCTGCATCTGAAATATTTTTCTGACAGATTCTTAAGCAGAAAGGTACACCACCCTTTGCGTCTTTCATATTCATAGAACAAAAGACACCTCCTCCTCATCCTCCTGATGTTCTGGCAAGCAGAGTCTACGCCCGTTGTTCGGGCGGTCGGCATAGGGCGAGTCAACACCTTCAAGCTCCACTGGTACTAGATTGACGTTCCACTTTGACCGTCTGGAGCATGGTTTTCGACCGCGAGCCTCTTCCGCATCGGTACCACACACGTCGTCTCCCTCTGTGCAATGGAGCGGATGACTTCCCTCCTCCGCCTGTTCCCTACGGAAGGCGGACCTCGACTGCGGCACGCTGCAAGGCCAGCAGAGGATCCACCTCGACCTTAGTTGTCAGGCGGTGGAGGAGCTTTCTTCCTTGTACTTCTTGAAGGTGATGGTAACATGGCCGTTGAAGTACTCGATGGTCATGTACTTGGTGGTGGACGAATGGACGGCTGCAGGCGTCCGCTCCCCGCAAGAGCTGTTGCAGTGCAGTAGAGCCTTGAAGCCACGCCTAAAGTTGCGGGAGAAGAAGCAGTAGATGAAGGGGTTCATGCCGCTGTTGGACAGCTCCAGCCAGTGAGCCACAGGGATGTAGATCTGGGAATAAAAGAGCGATGTGTGGAGTTTTGACATCATCGAATGTAACCAACTGGAAGGCCATCGTAATGTAGATGTGAAAACGAAGGTAACAAACTGTTACCATCACCTTCAAGAAGTACAAGGAAGAAAGCTCCTCCACCGCCTGACAACTAAGGTCGAGGTGGATCCTCTGCTGGCCTTGCAGCGTGCCGCAGTCGAGGTCCGCCTTCCGTAGGGAACAGGCGGAGGAGGGAAGTCATCCGCTCCATTGCACAGAGGGAGACGACGTGTGTGGTACCGATGCGGAAGAGGCTCGCAGTCGAAAACCATGCTCCAGACGGTCAAAGTGGAACGTCAATCTAGTACCAGTGGAGCTTGAAGGTGTTGACTCGCCCTATGCCGACCGCCCGAACAACGGGCGTAGACTCTGCTTGCCAGAACATCAGGAGGATGAGGAGGAGGTGTCTTTTGTTCTATGAATATGAAAGACGCAAAGGGTGGTGTACCTTTCTGCTTAAGAATCTGTCAGAAAAATATTTCAGATGCAGAACACAATTATTCGGTTTATATCGTTCAAACCAGACGATGACTTAAATAATATACCCTACTTCGAAATGACTGTTCCCCTCTGCCCTCCAAATAATAAAAGTAATATAATAAATTATTGTTTATCAGTACAGCAAACACAGTTTATGTTATCTGATGCACCGACTGTCCGAGGCTCTCGTTGCAGTGGCCATCCATTTGTCAAGGTGAATAATGGAAGGGTGGAGTTTTATGACCTATCAGCCTTTGTAGATTATCTAATGCCATTGATCACGAACAATTATAAGAATTGTTGGAATAAGAGCGAGTCAAGTCACAAGTTCCCCAAGTTTTCGTCTCTTACGAAATACGCAGGGAGATGTGGTGGGTCAATACTTACCCCCAACAAACAGGGAATAAAATGGTCAGAGACAAAAAGTCTGGAACCTGGTGGCGACGGTCGAAGAAACATTGCCAGTGCATGGAATCTTTAGTGGATAGAATGTGGATGAAAGTGCTTGGCATTTTCCCTCATAGCCAAAACTACACTTTCAATGCAAAGCTCGTTCAAAGCGACAGAAAGTTGGACGGACTGATGGTATGAAACTCTTCCATACCCAAATACCAAAACTACTCACTTGTTGCAGAAAGAAGTGTACCAGCTTCACTGTGTAACCACAGCTCCTCGGTAAAATGCATCATCACTCTTGATGGAAGGGCTCTGATGATAAGTTGCGTTCAATACCTTATTTGAAGACAACTATAATGGCCATAATCTTGCAAATGTAGATGCGACACTTTTCTGCGACAATTGTGCGTGGAAGAGCACTACAAAGAAATCACAGAAAATCTCCAATGAACGAAGTCTTTTGTACGTGAAAATGTTGTATTCGAATCCACTTGATGAAATCAAACGTTCCACATACCATGACAGTATTCGACACATCTCGTGGTCGAAAGGAAATGTATTTTGTTGTCATGACTGGGACAGTGCGAGACGACATTATTGCGTCCAGTTCAGTGACCCGTTCTTGAGTATGCAGATGTCTGCGTTTTGCAATGCTCAGGACATGGCGTCGGAGATAGTACCAGGGTGTTACAAAAGCTTAATAGTGCTGATGAACTTTCATCCAGAACGACGATATAGTATGTTGACATTGGCCCCGTCTCTTTCATGGCGAGAAACTAAATGTCACGCGAGTGTGAAAATTAATGTGCTCGATGTTTGTTTTCAGTTGAGGGAGCAACTCAGACGTGAAGTGTTCTCGCCAGGATACCTCACGGATATGAGATTTCACAAACTTTGAATCTCGCAGCTCTCTGTACAGTGGTTGACGTGCATGTTTACGACATTCTCCAAGTTTGCTTTTCTGAAGTAATTTTCACTCCGTCTTTGCATCTCGTTTGTGTGACCGAGGCTTTTCGCATTATTGATGATAAGCCGTCGCTAATGTTGTGGAATCGCTCTAGATACTTCTAGACTATTTAGACTTTTCTACTTGCCTCTGACAATGCATGTTTACCCACATACTCAGTTCTACTATATTGAATAAAACATATGTGCTGCTTCGTGGTGGTTCCCGTGATAGGATCGAAGCGTCATCTTTCTTACGCAGATTTACGTTGCTTACGACTCATGTTACTCTTTGCTGGCCCTATTTAACACTTTGTCTTGGCTACTTGTCATGCGCCGTGATCGACAGTTTGCCAGATCTTGCCTCCTGCATCCGTTTACACGCTGACTACTACGCTTGACTGTATAAAAAGTATTTTCTGTTAGTGATTGTTTAATGTCCATTGCCTTATCACGTGTCCAGATCTATTGCTCAAAACTGACGACAAAGCCATATTGATCTTACATGAATCTTGAAAACAGAACAAATGCCGTTATCATACTAATGGATTTCTTGGCTGTTGCCATTTCGCATTTCAATGTATTCCTTTGTGTGCCCCGATCGCATCGATGTGAATGAAGCACTGAGAAGGCGATCAAACGAAAACTATTCAATATTAATATATTTGCGTAGATGATAGATTAAAAAATGAAAATATATCCTGTAATTGCTTTTGGGGCACAAAACGTACGTTTGTCATGCAGCACACACACAAACAAACACACAAACACAGACACACACAGACACACACATGCACACACACGCGCGCGCGCGCTCGAATGCCGTGGTGTTTGTGTTTTCTGCGACTGCTCACGGAAATGATGTTTTGAAACTGAAAACTTAGTAGGTGGATATACACGTAGAAATGGTGCTCGTAGCCTATGCTGTAAATGATTTGGTTGATTAAGCATTTACAGATGCACAGTCGATCTTTACGGAGCTCCTCAAATCATGCCGATAATTAAGACGGTCAAGGAGACAGGATACGAAATAATATTCGACAGTTCCCCCCACCCCACCCCCATTTCCCATGTCTCCCAAGAAAAAAGGCGATATTTAAAGATGTCGGCTGAATGACACTTTCCTTTTACATTACAGCTGTTTGGTTTTCCAAACGCAAATTCTTCATATCAACGATTGGGTCGATACAAAAAATTCCATTTCTTAATTTTTTATCCGTATTCAATTTTTAGCACATCTCTTAGATTATTGCATATATTTTCTGTTCATCTGCAGATTGTGCTTATGACTGTCGGTCCTATTGCTGCAAGGATTGACCACATGCTGAAGTTTTTACTTACAACATGGTGTCAAAGAATTGAAGTGGGTCAGTTGTTGCTTGAGTTTTATGCTGTAGGACTATCTCTATTTAGAAGTATAAACATTTGCATTGCTTAGTGTCCCTATCACTTGCCAACGACTGCAAATGACAGTTGATGCTTGTACATATTCACCTTTCAATTTGTGTTTTGTACATAGTCTTCACCAGAGAATTTGAATTAACGAGTATTTCATTTCCTCAGGGGTGATTCTTCTCTAACTGTTCATAAAGGTAATCTGTGGGAATAGAAGCACAACTGCAACAGATTCCCTTTTCCCGCATCAGAATGTTCAAGACTACATGGAAAGTGCCCTCAACCAACCACAGAGTCAAAACAGTAGGACGAGATTTGGAACGGTATTCCTGCCACTGGACATTTTTCAGCTCGGGAGATGTTATGTTTTAGAAAGGAAAACGAGAAGGTGATTGGATGGAAATCGAAGAACGCCTAAACTGGAGCACCTTTCACTTCTGCCGGTTCTGGGAGCAGCAGGAAATTCCATTGTGTACACGTTTTCTTTGCCTTCGTAATGCGTGTTCATCTCCTTTTCAGTATTTTAAATGGGTCTTGTTCATATGTCTTTTTCTTGTTTTCAAACGACAGATTATTGAATTTAATTTTTTTTAATGTTCAATGACAAGAAAAGACTACTGTCAAACAACAAAATGTGCGTTAAGTCACGAAATATCAGACGCAAAGGAGTTCCGCTTCTCGCCTTTATGTTTTTCTTCTAACGCTTGAATCCGTGGTATTCAACTGCAGTCATCCTTACTGTCTGAATCTTTGTTTTATAGACCACACCAGGAACGGGACGACGTTCGATATGTTCGTTGGGGTTCACCTGATATTTCTCTTTCCATGTCATGCTACGTTAGGTCTTTTTTGTGTTTGTTTGTTATAAACACCTTTCAGCTTTTTTCTTTTAAGTCCTGCAGCTCTAATTGAGTTGTGTTTGTTGAGCTTGAACTCCGTCGAACTGAGATTTTCCGCTCTACAAATGGAAGAAATGAAGAAGCTGAGCGGATGTACTGAGAAATCTACGCATGAGTGAGTGCTGCTTGTCCTCGTGGAGTGCAATGTTGACATATCTTCATTATGAAAACTTGCTATTTCAATTTCCTTTCGATACAAATTGAACATTAAGAGAGCTCATTCCTTTCTTAATAGGCTGTGCCGTGGTCCATGATCCAGTTCTAAGGTGCTGCGCTATGGAAGCTCTGGGCTGACGGTTAGACGGGAGATATGACAATAGAATGAGTGGAGTGATCTTGTATATTAAAATTAACTCTTGATGTGGTCGAGATGTCTATGATATTTTTCATCCTTACTCAAAACACGATTTTTCTCGATATGTCAGTTCATATCTGTGTGTGTGTGGTGTTTTTTTCCCCAAGAAATACTATATGTCGCGCATTGTGTTTCATTCTTAAAAGCAGTTTCAATGATGCAGTGCGGACGTTATATTTTCTTGTTGTTGTTATTGTTGTTGTGATAGTTGTTGAGACCTTCTTACACTTTGAATCGAATTAAAGGTGTACAGATTGTCTTCTTTATAATTTGTCATTGATAGTGTATTTTTATATTTTCTATTGTTAAGAATATTTCTGAGACAGAACCATTCACAACACAAAAAACCTAACCGCTGAACCATATTTTTACAGGGATGTTTAAAAAAAACTTCTCTCATAATTGTTTAAATAACATTTAAAAACACACGGATAAGTGAACAAATGAATAATGTAAGCATGGGGATTGAATGAATGCTATTGCTTATTTCATCTGCATTTTTCATGACCAATCATGCTCACTGCCAGTTATTGGGAAAACAAGCTTACAATTCTCTCATTGCACTATAACCAGCAGTGTGATGGGCACAGCCTGACCGAGGAAAGCGCATTTGCGGGTGGTGTGGGATGGAAATGGGGTGGGGTTTTTTAAATCTTTTCTTTTGGGATGATGGGACTAGGGTCTGGGGTGGATATTTGGATTGGGGTTGGGATTTTTTTTGTTTGTTGTTTTTTTGTGGTTTTTTTTTTTCGTTTTTGTGTTTTTTTTTGTTGTTTGGTTTTTTTGTTGGTTTTTTTTTTTTTTTTTGTTTTTTTTTTTTTTTTTTGTGTCTTTTTTGTTGTTTTTTTTTTTGTTTTTTTTTTTTTGTCTTTTTTTTTTTTTTTTTTTTTTTTTTTTTTTTTTTTTTTGTTTTTTTTTTTTTTGTGTGTGTTGTTTTTTTTGTTTTTTTTTTTGTTTGTTTTGTTTTTGTTTATTTGTGTTTGTTTTTGGGTTTTTTTGTTTTTTTTTTTCTTTGTTTTTTTTTTTTGTGTCTTTTTGTCTTTTTTGTTTAGTTTCTTTTTTTTTTTTTTTATTTTTGTTTTTTTTTTTTTTTTTGATTGGTTTTTCTTTTATTTCTTTTTTTTTTTCTTTTTTTTTTTTGTTTTTGTTGTTTTTGTTGTTTTTGTTTTTGGTGGTTTTTTTTGTTTTCGTTTTTTTTTTTTTTTTTCTTTTTTTGTTTTTGTTTTTTTGTTTGATTTTTGTTTTTCTTTTTTTTGTTGTGTGTGTCGTTTTGTTTTTTTGTTCTTTTTTTTGTTTCTTGTGTTGTTTGTTATGTTTGTTTTGTTTGAGTCTTTTCTTTTTTTTGGTTTTTTTTGTCTCCCCCCTCTCTGTTCCCTTCTCCCTCCCCTTCTTCTTCCCTCCTTTCCCTTTGATTGAGGATGGGGTGCGGGATGAGGGCGTACAATTTGTGCGACCGAAATCGGAAACCTCACTACAGTTTTGGACGTCCTGGTACCCCCTTCATTCCAGCAAGCTCTATTGAGGTGAAGACATTATCTCAATGCTGTTGTCACGCCATGGGCGGTTCCATTCTGTCCAAGACACCCCGCCCGCGTACCAGCAAGACCCAATCAACCACCCCCTCCACACCCTAACCACAACGCCCCCGATTATCTGGGGACAGTCTTTCTCACTCTGCAGGTCCAATGATATTTCCCTACAACTGGCCTCTTTTCATCTCCTACTGGATGTGAAGAGTGGTCAAACCGAAATAGGGGCCTGAGATGGCTTGGATGGGGGCGCAAGGGGGGGGGTGGCGGGGGGGCCTGTACTTCTGGTGAGGCGTAATGTTGGCCCCGAGCTCCAGTCAACTCACGCCCTTTCCTATTGTATTTCCACCCCCTGAAAGGAGCATCGGTCTAGTCTTGTCAAACCTTGCACTACCTTCGGCACTGAGGTCCGGGCATGTACCGCGACAG
>JAWQFJ010003618.1:25000-30000 GCA_034096865.1 Theodoxus fluviatilis
ATTTGACTCCTACTTCGTTTGCTCAATAAAGGTAAAGAGCTGGCAAGTTAGTTCAATGAATAGGTTGGGTTTTTTCTCTCGAATATTTTTATGTTTACAAAAACCCTCTGAAAGCACGATTGGTTTCTTATGAAAGAAGAGTTTTTTGTCCCGTTACATACTTTTTTAGGTGAAGACAAAGTCGAATCATAGTAGCCCTTGCATATGTAACGATGTATGATGTAGATTAAAGAATTGTCCCTTTCCTATCAGTTTGTAATGACAAAGTTAATCTTTTGTCACAAAATACGCACACAGAGGCAGATACATACACACAAGCAGACACAAAGACAGTCGTACACACACACACACACACACACACACACACACGAATTGGCAGATGCACGGGCGGGCAGGCAGGCAGGCAGGCAGGACAGGCAGGCAGGCAGGCGGGCGGGCGGGCGGGCAGGCAGGCAGGCAGACAGACAGAGATGAACACACACACACACACACACACACACACACACACACACATATGCACATGGAGAGAGAGACATACACGCACGCACGTATGCTCGCACGCAGACACACACACACACACACACACACACATATGCACATGGAGAGAGAGACATACACGCACGCACGTATGCTCGCACGCAGACACACATACACACACACATACACACACACATACACACACATACACACACACTCACACACACACACACTCACACACACACATACACACACACATACACATACACACATACACACACACACACAAACACACACACACACACACACACACACATCCAGACGTACAGGAAGATGGAGAGATAAAAAGCCTCTTCCCCTGCAAAACGATGCAGAAACATCTTACAACATGCGTCTAACCACGGATCTATAATAAATTTATTATAGATCCGTGGTCTAACCCAATGCCCAATTCACCCGTCTGACACATAAGAACCCACTGGAAGCTCTTTCCACCGAAAGCTCCAGGTGCAAAATACAATCCATCACAGGTCGGAGTAGTCATTTTCCCTGGAAAGCACTGGAATAATTTAGTCATGTCTCCTTCATGATGTGGTATCTCCGGGCCGTCACTGCAGAATGTTACGTCTGCTTTTTCGACGTTCTGTGTGAAAAGCACAAAGACCACAGCTATCCAGTTGAATAATAAAGTGTCGGTGTGGCACAGATTGTGCGCCAGTCTTGTGAGATTGTCGACTGTCATAGACTGAAGCAAGCATAGATTTTGCATGAGGCAAAATGTTTGCAAAACCATCGATTCGCATGGAAGTGAGAGAGGGAGGGGGTGGGTGGCGGGTCTAGTTTTTGTTTAAGTCCCTCTGACTCAAAATGTTTTGACGCAGAAGAGCTAGAAAGGATAACAGATTCGATGAGAGAAAATCTTGGTAGAATACGTCAGGGGAAAATAAACTTTCTTAACAAGAAGGGCAAAGCACATACGACTCATATGTTTGACCTTGACCTTTATATGACCTTGACCTTTACATGACCTTCATCTTCATGTGTCCTTCAAGGTCAAGGTCAAACAACTAAACCTAGCAACGACAGCATACACTAAGAACTGCTTCACACATTTTTCCTACCAAAATACATGTGACCTTGACCCTAGGTCAAGGTCATCCAAGGTCATGCAACACAAAGTTGTTAATTCAAGACATGGGAACCACAATGGTGCTTATTGGCACTTTCTACCATGAGATATGGTCACTTTTAGTGGTTCACTACCCCATTTTGGTCACATTTCATAAGGGTCAAAGTGACCTTGACCTTGATGATATGTGACCAAATGTGTCTCACGATGAAAATATAACATGTGTACTACAATGTTATGAAGTTTGGAAGAGTTATCTTTCATAGTTCAGGGTCAAGGTCACTTCAAAATATGTATACAATCCAACTTTTAAGAGTTCTTGTGACCTCGACCTTGAAGCAAGGTCATGTCACTGTGCATTTTTTTTGTACGCCTTGTCATCCTACACCATCATGCCGAATTGGGTGTTGATAGACTTAATAGTCTCTGAGAAAAATCCAACGTTAAAGTTTTTTACGGATTAAAGGACGCCAGGTCTGCCCGGACGCCCGGACGGACAACACAGGTGACCTATTATGAAAGTATAACATGTTTACTACAGTGTTATGAAGTTTGGAAAAGTTATCTTTCATAGTTCAGGGTCAAGGTCACTTCAAAATAATTATGTATACAATCCAACTGTAAAGAGCTCCTGTTACCTGGACCTTGAAGCAAGGTCAATCAATCTGGTATCAAAAGATAGGGATTATTTTGCCCTATACACCATATATAGGTCAGGTATCCAATCTCAAAAACTTCAGAGAAAATTGAGAAAATGTGAAAAATTGCTGTTTTTTAGACAACATTTATGGCCCCTGCGACCTTGACCTTGAAGCAAGGTCAAGTCACAATGTATGTTTTTGACGCGTTGTCATTATACACCATCATGCCAAATTGGGTGTTGATAGACTTAATAGTCTCCGAGAAAAATCCAACGTTAAAGTTTTTCACGGACGCCCGGACGCCCGGACGCCCGGACGCCCGGACGCACGGACGCCCGGACGCCCGGACGGACGACACGGGTGAGTACATAGACTCATTTTTGCTTCGCATGTGAGTCAACAAAAAGAACCATGCGGATTGTAATTCTGAAAACAACAAACTGAAATAAAAGTTATGCATTTTCGACAAACGCGAATGCGGTCAATGAAAATGTCCAAAATAAAGACAACGATAAAAAATAAAACCCGAAGCCAAATATGAACATGTTTTTTTTCTCGGTCTCGAACAAGTTTGCCTGTGGGTCAGAAACCTGGTAAAAGGCTTCATTGACATTCATTATCTCCTCTTTCTTTTGTTGCGTTGGCCTGTCTGTAAAACCTCTTTGCTTAGGTGTACTGTTGTCTGCAGCGCTTCTCTCATGTTTTCGCTGTCAAGTAAGCAATGAAACTTTACCGCATTGGTTTCAAAGAGATCAAAGTTACCATGACGTGCGTATTCGAGAGGATAACCATGGCACAAGAGAGATCCGTTTGTTGGACCTGTAGAGCAGTTGTGTGGTCCTAATAGAGAACGAAAGGACGAGATGTTGTTGGTCAGAAAAGAGAGAGAGAAAAAAAATCAAGGATAATTTAGACAGGCCTGTCAGAAGGAGCAGCGATAAGTCGATAATGGTAAAAGCAAAGAGGAGCCTGCTGAGCCATTTTCGTGTATCTCGTGTTCGCGGACGTAAGTTAAGGAGTCAGTCGAGAATTTCATTCGTTACAGTTAAAGTCGCTCATTTCTTCCTCAGTCCTCTGAAATGGCTGCTCATGTACGTTAAGGGGGCAAAGTGTCGGCTTAGACTTTTATTAATTTTAAAATGTGTCATTGCGCATGGATCTGTCTCTATGATTTTCTTTGGTGTTCATTTGCTTTTCAGATCTGCTGATTAAAAAACCTCATCAGAATTCTTCCTTACGAGCAAAATCAGTGTTGCAACATGTCTCTTCTTCGTAGCAAAAAACTGGGAAAACAGCAACCGTAAGAAAAGTCCACCACTTGTTTACTTTCGGACACGAGGATTCGAAGCTCCTGAAGCGGCAGGACACCTCCGCACTTGTTGTTACACACCGCTCCCACTTTGGCATTTCTCTGGATTCTCAAAGGTCTGGTTAATTGGCAAAAGTCTCTTTCCTGTTCCAGACGGGAGGACTACTCGCTGATGGAGAAAAAAAGCTTGGTTGCGGATGAATCTGCTCCGAGCCAGCCAGAAATCTCGGTAAGATCGGTTGTTCTTTGGTGCCCCTTTTCTTCTATTTTTTTCTCGTGTGTGGGCGTGATAATTTTTTTACCCCAGGAAGAAAAGGGAAAGTCGACGGAAATAAGCCTGCTTTGTGTGCAGGAATTGGGAGAGATCGACGTGGCCTTTGGGGTTTCTTTCAGCGTTCGTGCTTCTGCTGCTCATCCGTGGATTCGTGTTGATTTACAGTGCTGAATCGCAGACAGGATGAGATGGCATTGTCTCCAGGCCAAACGACGATTCCTATAGTCTGTTTTTGTTCTGTCGACTTCCCTCTGAAAACTGATCATAGAAACATAATTCTGAACGTGACCAAGTTCTGCTTCAGTTCTTTCTGTCTAAATGGAATAGCGAAGACAGGAAACCTTTCAAAGTACGTTTTGCGCTGTGCCGTTTCAACTATACATTTCAAACCTCTCCATGTCATGCATCAGCGTAGCGTCAGTTGAGATAATTATCGTCGGCATCAAAAATGAGTGTACAAAATGGTTTACTGCAAACTGCGATGCGGACGTTGAACAAACATTGCGTTCCCTCCACCCCACCCCGAGAAAGCGCAATAGAACCTCTCAGCATGTCTTGATTTAGCGGTGCCAGTGAGGTTAGTATATTTGGATGGTTGTCCTATCTCAAACTCAAAGTTACCGCGTTTCTCAGTGTATCGCCCATAGTCATCCGTGTATGCCATTAACCGTACAAACAGCCACCAATAAAGTTTTTCCTGTGTCATGTTGCATCCTCCTTTAAATAAGCTACATCGTAGAGTGGAAACAAGCTTATTCAAGCAAAAGATCTTGCAAACATGCTGGCTGTGCACGCAAATGCTGACACGCCAGGCCTTGAAGAAACAAATTTCTGTTCATACCCATTACTAAAATTGAAAAGATATGATCGACGCACTTGTGTGAACGTTTCGTAAAAGACTATTTTCCGGGGTAAATCTGTCTGAGAGCCAAAACTGTGTAGGCCTATTTAATCCCGTTCTGAAATCAAAATCTTTGCCATTACCTTTGATATGCAGCTTCCCTGCCCAAAAGTGCATACTGTAGCACATCCTTGTACCACTGTGCAGTCATGCCACTGGGAAAGAGGGGGACCCCAGGTAGAGGAAAAGGGTGGGAGGATGGGCGGGAGGGGACTATTCCCACAAATTCTGGAGTCACAACAGTTTGTCAAAGCAATGATATTTCTATT
>JAWQFJ010003618.1:32500-67500 GCA_034096865.1 Theodoxus fluviatilis
GCACTTTCTACCATGAGATATAGTCACTTTTAGTGGTTCACTACCCCATTTTGGTCACATTTCATAAGGGTCAAAGTGACCTTGACCTTGATGATATGTGACCAAATGTGTCTCATGATGAAAGTATAACATGTGCCCCACATAATTATTAAGTTTGAAACAGTTATCTGCCATAGTTCAGGGTCAGGGTCACTTCAAAATATGTATACGATCCAACTTTGAAGAGCTCCTGTGACCTTGACCTTGAAGCAAGGTCAACCAAACTGGTATCAAAAGATAGGGCTTGCTTTGACCTATATACCACTTGTAGCTGAGGTCGCCATTCTCAATAACGTGGGAGAAAATTGGGAAAATGTGAAAAATGACTGTTTTTGAGACCACATTTATGGCTCCTGTGACCTTGACCTTGAAGCAAGGTCAAGTCACTATGTATGTTTTTTGAGGCCTTGTCATCATACACCATCATGCCACATTTGGTGTTGATAGACTTAATAGTCTCCGAGAAAAATCCAACGTTTAAGTTTTTTACGGACGCCCGGACGGACGCCCGGACGCCCGGACGGACGGACGACACGGCTCAGTACATAGACTCACTTTTGCTTCGCATGTGAGTCAATGAGGGTGTCGAGTCGAAATCACACATAGTCTTGATGGAGGCAACGTCGTTGGTGGTGGACCATCAGGAGAGGAGAAAATGTGCAGATGATCGCAGTCCGGCAGGCAGTTCACTCTCCCGTTCCTGAAGTCATCAGGAGCTGCAGATACTTCTGTAGGTTGTCGAAGGCATTCTTGGAGTCTTCACATATTGCATGGCGCCACGAGCATACTTGTGCGGCATCATAGGGAGGTGGAGATGCTTTGGTGTCAACTGGGTGTGGGTTTTCAACTCATCACCAAAGGTCATCCATCCTTCCACTCAGCCAGAGTGACAAGTCTACTTGTCCGCGAGACCATCTCACACGATCACCCACTGGGAACTCGACCCAGTTCCCTCAACGAGTACAGCCGTTCTTCCTATCTTCCTCCAAACGCCTCCAGTCATGGACTAACTCTCCCATGATTGACGAATTTCATGACATCACCAGTGACGCAAGTCATTCGCCTTCTCTCTCTCTCTCTCTCTCTCTCGCGCGCGCGCGCGTACACACACACACACACACACACACACACACACACACACACACACACACACACACACACACTCGCGCCTCTCATTTGGTTTATGTGTGTGGTGGTGGTGTAAATTCTAAGCGCGGAAGCTTTACTTCTCTGCTCTGAATAATGCCTACCTTCATTCCGTACGGATAACGCCTTTGTGCTTCGCTCTGCGTTTCGTCGACCATATAGTAAGTATTAGGAATCCGGTGAAACGGAAAAAGGAGACCGAATGAGTGCTTCTTAGAGTGTGTCGTGTGAAGTTTCCTCTCCTGCGACATACTGGTATTGCCTGAACCAAAGACACTCAAACGCCTCAAACGAGGATATCTATTTATTTTGGTGTGCTTCGGAGCAATGACATTTAAATGCCACACCAAAAGAAACTCCGAATGAGTCAAGTAGCGATATTATATTGCATCTTTGAATTTTTTCGTTGAGCACAAATTTGCAAACTTGTGTTGTCAGAAAAGAACTAAGATTGTGGGCGTGAACGCTGGCCATGCAAAATTTACGATCAATCTCTATGTACTTCCTGCAAGCATGTGTTCGTTTGGAAAATTCAACCTCGAACGAAAGCTGTCTTTGTCTCTTTATAATTCTTCCAATGCTGCCCTTTGGTAATGCTGTGGAATGAGTGGCCATTTAGCAACCTACATTTTTGTATATGTGGAGCAGTTCTATCTTGATAGTCTACTTGTATTACGTATGAAACTGAGCATTTCTAGATCTGCTGGTAAATATTTCGGCATCCTTGGGTCGTCCACACCGTGAACTATGCTCACTGATGACAAACTAATGTACTAGAGTCTTGTTCGTCCCTTGAAAACTGCATCCAGTTGATCGGATGAACGTTCTCCCCAGAATAGGGGTGAATATGTCATAGTTTTAGTCCATTTACAAGTGGAGAGACTGAAATCATGGGTATCGACCTTGACCAATATAGACAGCGAACAGGAAAGTAATCCGGCCCATTTCGCATGCTAGCGAGAACAGTAGAAAAGGAATGGAACATTGGTGAACAGGACAGTCTGAGTCCAGTCCAGTCCGCTGGGCCTTGGGACCTAAATTATGTATACACCTGTCATGAGGCAAAGCAGGAGCATATTTGCAAGGCGTCATCCTATGCACTGCTCTACTAACGATATGCGTCACTACCCTTCGTCAGTCCACAAACAATCTACATGACGTAGGATTTCTGATGCTGCTGGCAGACGATGTTGAAATAAACCCAGGGCCTCCAGTCAAAAACAAATTTGATCTACATGTATTCACTGTAATACACACATACACCACAGACCAATAAATTTGACAGAATCAGAACGGACGTAATTTTCATGAATTTCGGTATGTCAAACAAAATAGATAATACACAAATGATCCTAGACCTTTTAAATTTCATGAAGAACTGACCGCTAGAAAGAAAAATTATATGACGACGGGTATCCTGCTCCACAGCAAGACGTCATCCAAGGCAGAAGAGATATAACCAGTGTCCGTATGTTCGGAATGGGCCTACCGGAGGCAAGCTGGAAACCGATTATGATCGCTTCTGCGTTGTACTGGATCTTATACAAGAGACATCACTAGACAGGCATTGGACAGATAGCGACATTGTGAAGGTCCAGAGGTTGAATAACAGCGCAGATTAAGATCATGACGGCCCCCATCCCATCCTAAATGTCTTTGCTTCATCTTCACAGAGAACCTGGTTGTTGAGCCGAAGTCGCGACGCCCTGAAGAACAAAGGAATAAGAGTTTCCGGAAACCTCAAACCAACTCCAAACCATAGATTCCGTGCAGCTTCAAGAATATATTTAGATTACAACACATACTATTTATCCAAGACAAACTATGATAAATATAAACCACTACAGAAGGAACAAAGCCGAAATCATCTGACCACCAGCATTAATAGATGATGAAGCCGGAGATCCTTAGGAGATCAAACGACCGAAAAAAGAAACTTCATCACATTCTCCCTGAAGAAAAACGTCATCCGCTTCTTCGGCCATGGAATTTGCAGTGTCTGGATGCGGTGACGGCACGGAAAAAGAAGGGGCCTGGGTATCTGGTTGTTGGCAACGAGATGAGTATCAGAGGAAGGCGCCAGAACATGATCTCGCTACACCAGGAAAGCTCGCCTAGAGGGTCAGTCAACTAAAATGAAGACACGCCTCGCCGCGTCGAAGCACGGGGTCTTCAAGAACATCTGCCGAGAACACCTACACAAAGTCCTCGTGTAGACGCAGGAGAACGCATCTCTCCCAATCAGCCCGCCCCGCACACCACACCTGAGCGAAAATCAGCTGCTGAGCGGTGCTCCGGCGACACTCCCAAACGAGACAGGAGCAAGCAAACAACCCTTCTGGAGTGGATGAAGAACAACTAAACCACATCATGTGCAGAAATTTTAGAGGACAGGGCGGCTTGTACCAACGATAAGGAAATCGACGCCACTAATGAACACGAGGGGCGTGTGCAAGACAGCAATGTGCAAGTGAAAAACAGGACAAACCGCAGTGAAGTGTCAGCTCCCACCAGCAGCGATCAGACACTGGCCAGATTGTGGCAGAGGAAACTAAGGAACACCGTGGATGCTGCAGCAGAAGAACCTACTTTCAACATCACCTCTGCTGGACTATCGACTTGACGAGACTAGCGACGACCCATCTTGAGAACGAACTACAACTAGCAACGCGAAGGTATGCGAACCCATATACGCCATTCAAGAAGCAGCTTATACAGCGTTTGCTGGAACCTTGAATGCTTGGCTTCGAGGTTGAGTGAGCTAGAGTTCTTGAACTACGTTGGAACCTTCAACGTTATCTATATTGTAGAGACACAGGCCTTCGATTTTAACATTTACTTTCAAGATATTCACGTTTTTCACTCTCCAGCTCTGAAACTTTCTCACTACGGCCGTCGATCAGGTGGAGTAACCATCTTAGTCAAGAAACATAAGCCGTCATATATGTTCGAGTGAATGCAATCAAGATAACAGAACTCACACACACACGCGCGCGCAAACACACACACACACACACACACACACACACTGAGATATATTGAAATGGTTATTACGTCAGCACACCATTGCAATCACTTTCTACCTCTAACAGATATAATGCAGTGAATGCTACAACCCCCTAGTTCAAGGAAAACTTCCCCAATAACACATTACAATGTGGATTCGGCATGTTCGCTTCGTGAGCGTTAAGTTAGATAGCGCATAGAAAGGCCAAGAGACAATGTTCCTTTTGCTCAGGAAAAGCGGGTGGAGATTGTGTTGTCTGCGAATATTGCAGTCAATCTGAAAGGACCTGTAGAGAGAGGACTGAAACGTTTGTCAGCCATGATCTTTCCTTGGGGCTGAAGGCAGGGTTTGGCGACCAGGCTTGCGCATGGGTTAGGCTCGATCTTCAAGGGTGGGATGAACGCACAGTTGGAAGTGAATGGCCTAACTCGGTCGTGATGTTGACTGGTAGCCTCTTTCGCTGCTTGAGGCCCATCCTGGCTGAGCTACTGGAGCAGGCCTTGAAAGCCCAGCAGCCACGGGTTTCAGCTGATGAGGGAGGCGTCGAGCGGCTACGGCCGTATGCTACACATCTCCCAATGCGTGATCACACAGAAGGCTGTTGAAAAATGCTCTCATGACCTCATTCCCACCGCTTGCCCTCTCACAGAAAAAAGTTCGACGCACCCTTGAGGTGACTTGACCATCCAAATCTGAGACTACGGCCACAAAAAGGTCGAAGGAGGGAAAAACCGCAAAACATTATTTTCACCCATCACTTTCACGCACCCCTTTCCCTACTCCCATATCAGAAAACGGAAAAGATTGGCATGCCCAGGAGCTGAACCGGGGAAATTAGAACGAAACACTATTGGAACCAAAGCAGTAGAAAGCAGGAAGTGAGAGGAAAGAGCCCTTATGGTGGATTATTAACCTCTTCGCTGCCCCATGACGGGTCCACCCGCGAGACGCTCTGCTGTAAGAGTTGCCACATCACGGGTTTACCCGCGAGGCCGCCAAGTGCATGATGGGAATTTTCCCTGGGTTAAGTTTAGATCGGAAACATCCAGACTTTGGCCAATAAGAAAGCAGAATGATAGATCTACTGAATATTAATAAGTTTGGGGTGCCCGTGCTGTGAAAACCCCAAAGCAGATGCTTGGATCGCGAGTTGTTTACATTTTGCGTTGCAATGGCGGATAATTCGAACGAGCCAGGGCCCAGTCATGGAAAAAGACGGAGAAAAGAAGTTGACATGAGTGATTATGTCACTTCGGACGTTGAAGACATCTTAAATATCCTCGAGGAACAGGGATAGCTTTCGGATGAAGGCAACATGTCCGATGATTCGCTGCAAGGAGAGGTGGAGCGAATGTTTACCTACGAAGAAATCAGAGTGGGCGGAGGGGTCGGTATTGCTCAGATCGTTCGTGAAAACGTTGATAGGGCAGAGAGAGCTGAGCTGGAGGTTGAGTATGCTTCAACGACAAACACTGATGTTGAAGCTGAAGTCGAAAGTGACAGTGACGAGGGCGAGGAATCACAAGGATCGAGAGAATCCCTTCGACTTGGAGGACGCGGCAGACCACGTGTGCGACAGCCTCAAGCACGTGAACGTAGGGCGAGCGCTTAGAGGTAAGAAGTATTCGATTTAGTTTATGCACTTGAAAAAGACAAAATGGAATGCAGGTAGTTATGATGATGATGATGATGATGATTTTTTTGTGTACAATGTATAAAGCATCTTGAGGATCATTATCATATCACGTACAGAGGTTTTCGTGTATGTTTGTCAGTGTTGGTTTGAAAGTTTATATCATGTATGATTGTGTAATTCGATGTAGTATCTTCAAAGCCCCATTCATTTATGAAAGAATATCTCTTCTGTGATAGTGCACATGCCTACAATGCTTTGTTGTTAGTTTTCTACCACAAATGGATAGTAAAAAAATAAGATGTTGCAAAGATGTGTTGAAGGGGGCGTGGCCGGAAGCATGTCCATAGAAAGAGGATTGTGCATGCCAGAAATTGTTTATCGTCGTCATCCATTTACAGCCGAAAATGAGGAAAATGGGTACTCCTAATCCTATTCATTTGTCTATCACTCTGCTGAGGATAGTCAGAAATGTAAGTGGTGAGTTGTCCTATAGTCTAGGCATCACTGAGTGATGATTTGGTGGTACCAATAGTACCAAAAATATGATCCCTAAAAATGTTTTTGTGTGTTCATAGCTCTGTCATTTTATGCAGAGTGGTCCATTTATTGTGAGTTGTTGGAAAGACATTCTTTGTTCATTTCTCTTCCATAAAAATACAAGTTATGTGTAGGTTTCATGAATATTGTGCATGCCAGAAATTTTTTATCATCGTCACCCATTTACAGCCGAAAATGAGGAAAATGGGTACTCCTATTCATTTGTCTATCACTCTGCTGAGGGTAGTCAGAAATATTAGTGGTTTATAGTGTGAGTTGTCCTATATATAGCCTATAGTCTAGGGATACTTTGAAACCATTTGCACTTGGTTTAGTCACTCAGTGATGATTTGATGATACCAATAGTACCAAAAATATGATGCCTAAAATTAGTAAAAATGTTTTTGTGTGTTTATGGCTCTGTCATTTTCTGCAGAATGGTCCATTTATTGTGAATTGTTGGGAAGACATTCTTTGTCCATTTCTCTTCCAGAAAAATACAAGTTATGTGTAGCTTTATGAATATTGTGCATGCCAGAAATTGTTCATCATCGTCACCCATTTACAGCCGAAAATGAGGAAAATGGGTACTCCTATTCATTTGTCTATCACGCTGCTGAGGATAGTCAGAAATGTTAGTGGTTTATAGTGTGAGTTGTCCTATAGTCTAGGCATACTTTGAAATCATTTGCACTTGGTTTGGTCACTGAGTGATGATTTGGTGGTACCAATAGTACCAAAAATATGATGCCAAAAAGTGTTTTTGTATGTTCATGGCTTTTTCATTTTCTATACAGAAGTCTAATAAACAAATTCTTTACATCAATCTGTTCCTTGTCCAATGCTCTTTTAGAAAAATATAGGTTATGGGTACTTTTCTTCGAAAATGTGTTTTACAAGATTTTTTCCTCGCAAGTACCCTGCGTCGCCAAAAAACCCTTTGGCAAATGGTTGTCACACAGTGTTAAAAAAGCTTGGCAGCGAAGAGGTTAACTCTGTGAGAAAACTGCAGAAAATGGAATAGTAGTTGTTACTTGACATGAAGGAGAGAAGTGATTTCCTGAGAACAGACATCTTGAGGATGATTTTAAAAAATGTTTTAATGCATTAAATCACTCAGAAAAAGTGCCGCCACCTATTATCAATCTCCACTGGACTCGACACATTCCGGGTCCATGGTGTGTTGGCTTGGCGTGAAAAGTAATTGGAAACAGGAGAAAGAAAAAATACACACACAGAAAGAGAGAGAGAGAGAGAGAGAGAGAGAGAGAGAGAGAGAGAGAGAGAGAGAGAGAGAACGAACGAACGAACGAACGAACGATTTTATTTGTTAGGCCACAAGCCTATCACAACCTAATTGTTCGAACATCTCAACGGTTGTTTTTAAGGCCTCTTGTCTTCTTCTAAAGGCATAATGTAGATACATCGCAACTGACCTCATGAGATGGACATCATCTGTACGTAATAAGTCAGTGATACCTACGCGATAACCTCTGTCAAACAAATCATAAATATACTTCTGTCTCAGGTCTTCGTAGGCGGGACACCAGAGCAAGAAATGTAGTTCTTCCTCGTCCTTTTCACCGCATGACGGACAAAGCAGTGTTTTGGTGGAATCATTAACGAAACGATATTTATGTATGTACAGCTCAGTGATTCCCGCACGAAAACGGACATAAACATCTCTGAATATTTGTTTGTCGATGAAATATACAGATACTGCTCCCTGAAGAGAGCAGATTTGAACTGATTATAAAAGGTATACCTTGAGCTACTTCTATGAATGCCAGACCATTCCTGTTTGTACTCCATAATAAGACGCTCCCTCAGATCCCTCAAGAACTGCCTTTCATTCTCTACATGTTGCCTTTCCCAATGATTGCCAAACTTGTATTTATGTAATATACCTTTTATATGACTTGCCCAGTTACTCTTTCCAGACAACAGCATATTATACACTTTGCGAGGATATCTAGTATTGTCCATTCTCAAGATCCTTAACCAATACTTTATTGCTCGCAATCTAGCATTGATGTACAAAGGGTACCTGCCTGTCTCTCCGTATGCAATTGCATTTGGTGTCTGAGGTGGTAGAAAAAACCGCTTCAATGCTTGAAGATGGACATTCTCTATATCAGGGCAATCATTTATACCCCACACCTCCGCAGAATACATAATAACTGGTAAAACTTGTGCATCAAAAAGTTTGAAAAAAATATCTGGCGACACACATCCAAGTTTTCTACAGCATTTGTTAACCTGGAGTAAACCGGCTTTGGCTCTATGTGCCAGATGGTGTCCGGACAATCGCTACCCGGACATTCGCCACCGGACAATCGCCACCCAGACAATTGCTACCCGGACATTCGCCACCCGGTCAATCGCCACCGAAGACATTTGCCACCCGAGTCTTTCGCCACCAGGACAATAGCCACCCGAGTCTTTTACAATTACAAGATGAGTCAATTACAAGATACAAGATAGTTTATTGTCCTCATAAGTCAAATACATAGGTCAAATAAAATGAATAAATTATCAATACAAAATTGAAAGTTTAGCATCAGCGCACTCTTTCGCCACCCGAGTCTTTCGCCACCCAAACCCACCCAAACTTCGGTGGCGATTGACCGGGTAGCGATTGTCCGGGTGGCGATTGTCCGGGTGGCGATTGTCTGGGTGGCAATTGTCCGGTGGCGATTGTCCGGGTAGCGATTGTCCGGGTGGCGATTGTCCGGTAATCGTGCCAGATCTAGCTGTAGCGTTCTGTACGACAGCCGTGTAGAAAAGATTACACCGAGGTATTTATATTCATTTACAACTTCCTGTTGCTTCCCATCCAAAAACCACCTTTCGTGCTCAGCAAGAAAGCCACCATGGCGAAAAACCACAACTTTTGTTTTGTCAGAGTTGACCTGTAGACCAAGTTTACGTGCTTCCTTTACCAGTACGTTCAGCTGGTTTTGCAGTCCAACTATGGTGTCTGAGATTAGTACAACGTCATCAGCGAACAAAAGGAGGAATACCGAGACAGACGAGAGAGAGAGAGAGAGAGAGAGAGAGAGAGAGAGAGAGAGAGAGAGAGAGAGAGAGAGAGAGAGAGAGAGAGAGAGAGAGAGATAGAGAGAGAGAACACTACCGGGGAGTTTCTAACAATTCCTCGTGCCGAAACGAAGCCTTCCTGGAGGCAGACAACAGAAAAAAAAGAGAGACGCGGGTTCGATGACCTTAGGTGTGGATCAACCCTGCAGAGTATGTCACATCGACTGGATATTGAACGCAAGTATTAATAAATCAATTAATAGATAAATGATTCAATAAATAAGTAATAAATAATAAAAGATAAAACGAGAACAAGCAAAGCAGAGTAGCGTAAATGATTTCAGGCCTTTTTTCAGTAGGCACTACACTACACTTTATTGAATCAATGGGACAGTATTAGATAGAATTTTTACATCTGGGTTTAAAACCAAAGCGAAATATTTTTAGTCAATTACCTATGTATCATGTGAAGAAAACATTTGTATTGGATGCGTGTCAGCAAAGATAATATTTACACGAATCCTAAAGTCATATACTTTGCCTCCCCCCCCCCCTCTCTCTCTCTCTCTCTCTCTCTCTCTCTCTCTCTCTCTCTCTCTCTCTCTCTCTCTCTGATAAAATACCCCGAGCTTCACCTAAAGGTTGGAACATCCTGTACAGTGTTTATGGATGGGTCGAGCAAAATGAGAACTAGAAAAGTTACTTTTGTAAATTCATTTCGCAATGAAAAGGCGTGAAGATATGTACAGTTGAGTGACCGTTAATACAGTTCCGGTACCATCTACAATATGTACGCTACATTGTAGCGGGCGGTAGGACTATGAACAATATAAACATCTCTCTCTTTCTCTCTCTCTCTCTCTCTTTCTCTTTCTCTTTCTCTCTCTCTCTGTCTCCCTCCCTCTCTCTCTCTCTCTCTCTCTCTCTCTCTCTCTCTCTCGCCTTTTAACACACACACACACACACACACACAGGAAGACAGACAGGCTGGGAGACACACACGCACGCACGCACGCACGCACGCACGCACGCATGCACGCACATACACACACGCACAGAAGCACGCACATACACATACACGCACACACACACACACACACACAGACGCGTACACACACAGATGCACACACACACACACACACACACACACACACACACACACACACACACACACACACAAACGTACAGATACATAGGCACATACATGCTGATTTAAAACACACACACAGACATGCATACAGGCAATCAGGCAGGCACCGATTCAGAGAAGTGAATGGGAGATAACTCTTTGTATTTTATCTTGCGAGACCAGTGAAATTAGAGTGAGTTCCCTTGATTAAATGAACACTCGCTTGAATACATATGTGCAGCACGTGTTCGACACGAAGTTTTCGGTCCTGTACTACACCATGGCTTCAAACAAATAGACAGAAAGTAAGTCATTTTGTTTTTAAATGTCAGCGCTGAAATACAATAGACTTCAATTAAATGATTATGGATGAATAATAATCACAGAAAAAGCCACAGTTCCTCTTCATTTCTCTTCAAAAATATATCTCCAAAGCAGTACATGGTACATGAAATTTCACATGAGACATAATGAAATTGATGCATGTGCTTGCCTTGGTGGTGTAGGAAAGCTCTGATGCAGTTCTCATGTTCCACTGTTGATCATGAAGTGCACATCAAAAGAAGACGTGAATGAGGGCTTGGAGACCAAAAATTTCCGACTTTCAACATGGCAGCAAGAGTGGTGTAAAAAAACTGAGTATTTTCCGACTGGGTCAAAACCAAAAGTCTTTCTCGAGAGAAACTAACTTTAATTGGTTGAAACTAGTTTTGGAAACAAATTAACTAAAATTGTGGTGTGTTTTAAATTATTTTTTTAATCGAGGTGGTCACAAATGCCACGTGGGGCCTAAAGACCCGCTTACCCCTAAACATAACCATTTCAATGAAGAACACCACTGTTTACTAGTATATATTGATCAAGGAACTCAAAATCATCCAAATCTAAAATAAAATTGACCTTAGCTGAAGTTGTTTACTAGAATCTTTAGCCTAGCTGAGTTGCTGTACATCTCATTTTGTGGCAGGACCTTCACAATCCATGGCAAAAACCTGCCAGCTGTCGCGTTGGATTCACACCTTGTTGCTGAACCGGTGCTGCTGTTGTGTGTTGTTGCCTCTGCACCTGCAGAGGTGAGGACTTGCAATTTTACATGCTCTGCCTTGCTTACCTGCAAGTTCCTCTCAGTCACAAAGGCTCATGTGGTGTCACAGAGGATTTGGTACACCACACCCAACTTTCAGTAGTTCCGGTTTATCCCTGAAGGCCACAATAGCTGTTGTCTCAGGGTGAGGTGTGGCAACCTCCTGATGTTCTGGAGTGCTTCCTTTACCTCTTTAACACAGGGCACTATGGTATAGCCCTTCCTAGCTTACAGCTTGTTGATTTGTCCCTCTGCTTTGTTCTGTTCGTGCTTGATGTAAACCAGTCCTAGAACTGTTTGTCAGGTGTGTCACAGAAGCAGATATAAAATGCCAGAAGAAGTGATTAGTGCAGTCTTGTCATAGATGAGTAAATAACATATTGGTCTCATCCACCCAAATCGGTATGTATACTGATCTTGAACATTCATCAGTCATGTGTGCACATACAACACACACACATGTATCTGTACAACATACTTGTGTCATACTTGTGTACAAAGTATACATTCAGGCACCTTAGCAGTTATAAAGGGGAACAGCACAGACACATAGAGAGATAAATAATTGAGATGCTGAGAGCAGGAGAGAGAGGGTATGTCAAGGACTTATTTGGAGCTGGGATGGAGAGTGGTGCCTGGGAAGGAGGAGTGAGGGGGATTGAGATGGCTGGAAAGTTGGCCTTTCATTATTAAACTCTTTTCATAGACCCGTGACCTGCAAGGACAGCCTGCTGACCAGTGATCCATAAAGAAGATAAATATTAAAAGCTCCCTTTGACCTGAGGAGGTTGTGTGAAGCATTGGCTCAGAAGAACTGCCCCATGATGCGACACTCAGAAAATGGGTGGATGGATGTTTACAACCTATCAGCCTTTGGAGACTATGCAAGGCCACTAAGCACAAAATCCATTCGAGAAGTTCCTAGTAAGCGCAAATCAAGTCACTATGTCCCAGTTTACGAATTAAATAGGGACATGGATGGATGGATGGATGAAATTTTATGGCCTTTCAGCCTTTGTAGGCTGCGTAGGGCCATTAAATGTGAAAATCTCATGAATAGTTTAGAAATCAAGTCACAATGTTCCTAGTCATTCACCTCTGACAAATGGATTTGGAAGACACAGTGGGTCTATTCTGATCCCCAATACACAGGAAGTGCTTGGAAAGATTAAAATGTTCTTGGGTGAAGGCCACATCCTCCCACACTGTAGTGGTCACCAACAAGTGCTTTCTCTGGCCATTTTGTTATGACATCTTGGAATACAAAAGGTCATACATTTTCTTTGTCAGCATCAGTTTGCCATCTGTCATACTATAAGTATAACTGCAATTTACCATTCTAGGCTGTTCACCCCCAAATTCTGAGATGTACAATTTTATTCTAGGTTAATTGTCAAGTTCTGAAACTTATTTCATTCTAGGTTCATTCCTAAGTTCTGCAACTCAAGTTCTGCAACTCTACCAGGTGTTCGAACCCCTCACCCGAGTAATAAATATGAATAATTTTGAGTTCTTTGATGCTGACTCCAACTGTCATATTTATTTCCTCAGCTCTGCGACTAGATTACAACAACCATGTCATTTGCTGCAATGTCCACCATCTTATGTGTCGCTCGACAACATGTTGCAAGACTTCTTTGTTTGCAACAAGAACAAGTTCTATCTTTGACGGATGTGTTTGTGATATAAAATGCAAGTAAGCTGCTGTGTTTGTGATATAAAATGCAAGTAAACTCGGAAACAAAGCAACAACAAAAATAAAAAAGAGACAAAGAATATGAACACGAGAAAGAAAATAGTGTGTTTCAAGATAAATGGTACCAAGATTCAGAGGGGCTCATAAAAAATATTGCAAGCAGTACAATTTATCTGCAAGTACCCAAGTGGGCTAGTATGTATACACAAGATCTGCAACTTGCTAATTTATTCTATGTTCATTCCCAAGTTCTGCAACTTGCTAATTTATTCTATGTTCATTCCCAAGTTCTGCACAGGGTCTTCACAGAAACTAGGACTGGTCTTGACAGAAGAACCATATCACAATCATATTTGTGTGCAATAAACTGTCATGATGCAATGGGAGGCGTTTTAATGTAATTTTATTCACCAAGAACATGTCTGAAGGAAAATAATGACCACTTGTGTGGGCAAAGGACAAACTGCTTCTATCGGCAGTGAATCATAGAGAAAGCACTCGTCCTTGCTGACGAAAACATCAACAACAAAAAAGAAAATGAGTCATCACACAAGGTCTCAACCAGTCCAGCCATCCCTTCCTCATTACAATTGTTTTTTCTCAATCTTTCAAACTGGAAATTTATCATTCCCCTCTCTGGAAAAGTATCACTCAAACTGTATTCTGCATTTCCAATTGGGACAGATTTTAGATTAAGAAAATACTTTTGCCTTGACACAAATTTAGAGTTGCATTTATAACAATAAGGATTCACTTCTGCGGCAGTCTGCATTTGGCTACTGCAGGACAGGAAATGGGTTTGGGAACTCCTCCACAAGTACTGTCTCCACTGCAGCCCCATGCGTAGCATCAGGAAGTAGATTCCTACAACCACAGCACCCACACCAGTCCTTCCCTGTACATGCATGTCTACCACTGACATGCACTAAATGCAAGGCAGGCAGCAATCATTCCAAAATAATTTCTAACTGCACTTTTTACAATTTTAACAGAAATATATTTTTCTTTTTTTTTATTACTCTCTGGGGGGTGCTGCCCTGGCATGACAGATTCAGATTTAAATCTTGCACCACTGATGGTGGGATGCAGATGCTTCCAGACAAAAGTGCTGTGGTGCTGTCAGAGACAGGTGCACCATCATGGATTTCAGAGATCAAAATATGACATGCCACTCATGCTCCCTCCAGCTCAGGTAGGTACACATTTCTGTATAGCAAAGGTTTCTTCTCACAACGCAAGAATACATACCAGGGTTGATTGAAAAGCTTGCAGTCCAAGGAGAAAGACTTGAGCTCGGAAGAATCAACACCATCATAGTCCTCCATACAGATACACTTATGATGTTGGATTGGATTTTGTAGGAATTCTTTTTGCAACCTGGGTCCACTCAATTAATATCCTGGTCCTAAACATAATCATGGACAGCAAGTCAGTCCAGATGGTTTGTTTATTTATAAATTCAATTCAGAGACATAAATAAGAGGAGGCCAAATCTGGTGATTGATGACGATGGTGTTGATGTTTAAGGGCAAAGTAACTTATTTATTGCCTCCATTAATTCATCAATTAACAACTCGAGCAACAGTATTGGATTTCAATTTTTGTCAACTAACAGTTTTAAGGCAATGAGCAGAAGGAAAACTTGGCAACATAACATTTTTGAACTTCAAAATAAGTTGAACAACAGTTTTAATTAAAGTATAAACTTCCTTGTCAAGCCACAGGCTTTTCAATCAACCCTTCCTTGTAGAGCAGGGAGATAGCCCAACTGTTGGTTACCTCTCTACATCTATTCCACAGTAACTCAAAATAAATACACTGAACACTTCAACTCCTCACTCCTCAAGTTTTAACAGGCAATAGAAAACATTGCAGTTTGTGTTGCAGAGCATTAGTGAGAAAAACCAACAATATGTACAAAACTGATATTTCTCTCTCTCTCTCTGAACTTTAGGGAATGACTTGCAAAAAGCTGGAACAACCATGACACATAACTCAGTAAAATTCGTTTTTTGATAATGTTCACCTCAGACCTCTTTGCACTCACGTATTATTGCAAATGCAGCAGTCAAGTTACATTTTCAAGTGGCATGAGGTTGCAAGCAGTTTGATTCCAGCAAAAAATCAGTGAAACAAAGACACAGAAACTCCTCAAATATTTTGCAACAAGTGCTACATCAAGATAACTCTGAAGAATTCTTCACATAAATATTTTGTACATCATTTTATATCAATATTTGTATGCATTAAATATCAAATACTCTTGCATACACATGTGTAGTGAGGTAAATAGACACACCATATATATTTGCATGCCTTTGGATTAATTAGATGGAAAAGTTTGGTTGTGCAAAAAGCAAGGCTGATGATGCAAAGCATGGACAGTGCAGGGTGCATAAGTATCTCATTATACAGAGTATAAGAAGTTACCCAGGGTGCATAAGTATCTCATTATACAGAGTATAAGAGGTTACCCAGGGTGCATAAGTATCTCATTATACAGAGTATAAGAGGTTACCCTGTCCCATCCATGCTCCACCTTGGAGCACCTCGATCCGACTAGGAATGTCTCACTACATCTTCAACTTGGTGGTGATGACATGGGCAGTGAGGAGGTTCAGCCAAGCCAACCACCAGGACACAATCAGGTGGTGGGGCAGTGGACATGCAGACATGCAAACATGTGGATGGTTAAAAAAACCAGTCTATTAGGATGTGGACAGACCCTCAGGCCTCGCACATAGCAAGCTGGGGACTCAAGTGCTGAAGCGATAGTTCTGACAGGGCAAGTGGTGGCAGTCTGGGAGGCAGTTAAAGGGGCGGTGTCAGGGTGACGATGTGGTTGTGCTGGCACTGCAGAGGAGTCTGAAGACTCAGAAAACCAGCAGGCTAACCGCTAAGGCAGGCAGAAAGTGTCATGGCTGAGACAGGAGCAAGAGACACAACCTGTTGTGACATACCCACAGTGATCTGTGCTCTCATGTCAGAAGCTCTCAAAGAGAAAACATCAAGCACCCCACCCATCCTCTACAGCAAGGAAGCAGTCACATAATGCACTCTGCACTTCATAGCATGAAGGCCCCTTGGCTTAAATCAGGCCTGCCTACCCGTACGGAAATTCCGTATTTTGTCCGGAAATTAAAAACAATCGGCGAGCGTTCCTGAAAATACGGGAGTTTATTTTGCGTTCCGGAAATATCAAAATAAAAACTATAATAAAATAATTTCCAAAATCGTTGGCCTGTGGCTGTGCGCGAATCGTTTTCCGAAGCAGTCTACCGATGATTGCCGAATGGGTTTGTTCTGTAATGCGCAGGCGCAGCGCGCGAAAATATTTCCGAAAATTGCCGAGTGACGTCATTTTCGTACAGTGCGCAAGCGCAACGCACGAAGTGTTTTTCCAGAGAGTGCCGGTATGTGCAGTGTTCATGTGCAACAATGGCGTCAAAACGAAAGCCAAGCGAATGTGTTTCTGAATTATCGAAGAAACAGCGGAGGTCGCAGGTCTACATTCCAGCGTACACGGAGAAGTATACATTTATAGTCCGCGGCACCACTGACTCCACTGTCAAATGTACGACTTGTGATAACCAGTTCAGCATCTCCAGTGGTGGCGCCAACGATATCGAAAGGCATGTTGAAGGCCCAAAGCATGTGAAGAAAAATGAGGAGAAGAAGGTCGCAGCAGCGCAAAAACCTATCAGTGAATATTTTACACCGCCTCCTTCGGAAGTGTCCCAAATCGACATCGACGTAATTCGAGCTGAGGCGATGGTGGTAGACTTGACAGTAGAACTGAACCTCCCAATGGCGGCATTGGACAAACTGAGTGTAGGTGTAGAGGAAGACCTCCTCTTCCCACACCTCCCCATGGTTATGCTTGCCATAATGACAATCCCTCACTCATCAGCTCTCTGTGAGCGCATTTTCTCAGTCGTGAGAAAGAACAAAACACACTTCAGAGGCAGCATGGGATCCGACACCTTGGAGGCCTTGGTGGTAGCCAAGTCCAGGCCTGGACAAGCCCTTGACAGAAACTACAGTGTCAAAGACCTGAAAGGCCTGAAAAGTGCCTACTACCAGTCTTTGTCACAGTAAACAAGCTGCAGAACTATTGTATATAGTGTACATAAAATCAGGTATGTTTTGTTTTATCTTTTGGTCCCTGGTTAATGATTAAAGTTGCTTTGTTTTCTTGCACTGTCGCACGGTTTAATACTGAAATCGGAACTGAAATACGGAAATTGGAACTTGGTAATACTGAAATCGAAAAAGGAGGGTAGGCAGCCCTGCTTAAATGTGCCTATCTACATGCAGGGAGATACATTCTTCAGGGTATAGAGACAGGCATCTATCAGCACATGGAATGTGGGGTTTTGAAGGATTTTGTCTTGGTTCAGTCTCTTCTCAGAGAAGCACAAATACTATTAGTTCGTGTACAAATAGGTGTTCACATAGTCATCATTATCACAAGGTCATTTGATTCACAGAGATAGTAAATCACAATTCAAGATGAGTCAATGAAATAAAATGAACCTTATCCATCAGCTGGACAGATTATGGTCGATTATTTTTCAGAAGAAATTTCTGGCCTTAAATGTAGATCATTAAATGTAATAGTGTGCTTGGTTTTAACTTATCAAATGCAAAGGATAAATAATTTTTATAAACCAACATGCATGTATACATGATTTTTTAAAAAGGCATTTCCAGAAACAGATGTTGGAGGCATGAGAAATGCAACAAAGGTCAAAGGACATTTAAAATACAAACGACATTTAATATCATGTTTGCAACCAAATTTCAGCACTCAAGCAGAGGGTGGAAATTAAATCAAATGTCAAATCAGCCATCTACTAACAGCGAATAATTAATGAGTCTTTAACATGAACACTGTGCAATTACTGACAGAAAAATTTCAACACTTCCAACACTTCATGGAGTGACCAACACAAGAGTGGAAAGATAAGCAAGATACAACCAATCTACCACTTGTTTACAACTATGCATCGTACACTTAAAATTAGTAACTGCTCCTACAGTTCTACAGTTGCCACCTAAATATTTTGTCTTCTCATACAGCAATCTCTACCAAGCCCTTGCACTGCAAACTGGAGACATACAAGTGCACTTGTCGAATTGCGTATAAATATCTATACATAACACGGGAAGCTGTGCCAGTCAACTCCTTATTCCTGTACATGGGCAATGACTTCATTCAATTGACTTTTGATGTGTAACAATCTTTGAAGTCAAACCATCTTGTCTTATAAAGGAGCACTAACTTCATTTACAGCCAACTGTGGATGCAATACAACATACAATAATCAAATTATTTATATAATAAAGAGGGCACCAACTTCATTTGCAGTCAATTGTTAGTATGTAACAATCCTCAAGGTCAAACAGTTTGTCTCAGAAATAGAACACGGACTCAGTTTTGGTCAACATGTGATGTGGAATTTGATCAAGTGCAGAAAAATGCAGTTTACAACCTTGCACAGACTTGCTAAACACTTGGCTGACAATGTAAACTGTAATCAAGCATTGACACAAGAGTATAACAAATTTAGCAAAGACTATTTGTTTGTCTTTGTGAAAGCTAAATGTGAAGATAAATCCAGTGTGGACAAAGATTATAACAACCAGGTGACAAGTCAAATCATTTATTTTAAAATGGGCTCTGGCATCATTTACAGTAGACCATCAATGCAAAATTTGACTTGGCAGTGAAGAGCAGTGTTGTAACCTTTGACAAGCTGATGATGGACTGATGCTTGACTGCAATTATGATGCTTGGATGAAAAAATTTATTTCATCATGAAATACCACAGAAGCAACTGAAGTTCTGGGGGAGAAAATCCTATCCGCTACAGCAACTGCTGATGCTGCAACATCTGCCATCACAGAGGGAGTTCTGAGCTGCCTGCCCTATGGTACCTTGTCACCTGTGCGTGCACGCCTCTTCTCCACCACCTCCTTGGGAATCTTGCGGCGGTCGTAGGCTTGTCCGATGGTGGCCATGGCATCAATGAAGACAGTGGTGATGTTGAGTCTCCAGCCAAACTCACTGGTGGAGTAGTCCTGGGGAAACGTGTGGTGGTAGTTGTGGAAGCCCTCACCTACCGCCCAGAAAGCCACGGCCATATTCTCCGCAGGGTTGATGCGCTTGTCGTATGGCCGCATGCCCCACATGTGGGCAGCACTGTTGACCAGCCAGGTAGCATTGAGCCCCACCACGTAGCGCAGGACAGAAGCCAGGTAGAAGGATATCCAGAGACGCTCACCCCAGAAGTACCACGGCACCCAGGCTGGCATCACAAAGCAGAGCAGCACCACCAGTATCCTGTAGTACCTGGAACATTGAATGAAAGACTCTTTAGAGTACTGCAGGATTGGACCAACTGCACTAGCAGCACCCATGCATTGAACACCTTGCAGTACTGCTGCATTCAAGAGAGAACCTTGCAGTACTGCTGCATTCAACAGACAGCACCTTGCAGTACTGCTGCGTTCAACAGACTGGTGCATTCAGTAGACAGCACCTTGCACTACTGCACCATTCAACGAACAGCACCTTGCAGCATCACTGCACTGAAAACAGCAGCTTGTGGCATCTGCAGACAGTGTGCCTGATGACAGACGGCACACAGTGCATCCGATGACGAACAACACACAGTGCATCATCCGATGACAGATGGCACACAGTGCATGCGATGACAGACGGCACACAGTGCATCTGATGACAGATGGCACAAAGTACATCATCCAATGACAGATGGCACAAAGTACATCATCCAATGACAGATGGCACAAAGTACATCCTCCAATGACAGATGGCACACAGTGCATCATCCAATGACAGATGGCACACAGTGCATCATCCAATGACAGATGGCACACAGTGCATCATCCAATGACAGATGGCACACAGTGCATCATCCAATGACAGATGGCACACAGTGCATCCAATGACAGCTGGCACACAGTGCATCCAATGACAGATGGCACACAGTGCATCCAATGACAGACGGCACACAGTGCATCATCCGATGACAGACGGCACACAGTGCATGCAATGACAGACGGCACACAGTGCATCATCCAATGACAGACGGCACACAGTGCATGCAATGACAGACGGCACACAGTGCATCATCCGATGACAGACGGCACACAGTGCATGCAATGACAGACGGCTCACAGTGCATCATCCAATGACAGATGGCACACAGTGCATCCGATGACGAACAGCACACAGTGCATCCGATGACGAACAGCACACAGTGCATCCGATGACGAACAACACACATTGCATCATCCAATGACAGATGGCACACAGTGCATCCAATGACAGATGGCACACAGTGCATCATCCAATGACAGATGGCACACATTGCATCATCCAATGACAGATGGCACACATTGCATCATCCAATGACAGATGGCACACAGTGCATCCAATGACAGATGGCACACAGTGCATCATCCAATGACAGATGGCACACAGTGCATCATCCAATGACAGATGGCACACAGTGCATCCAATGACAGCTGGCACACAGTGCATCCAATGACAGACGGCACACATTGCATCATCCAATGACAGATGGCACACAGTGCATCATCCAATGACAGATGGCACACAGTGCATCCAATGACAGCTGGCACACAGTGCATCCAATGACAGACGGCACACATTGCATCATCCAATGACAGATGGCACACATTGCATCATCCAATGACAGATGGCACACAGTGCATCCAATGACAGATGGCACACAGTGCATCCAATGACAGATGGCACACAGTGCATCCAATGACAGACAGCACACATTGCATCATCCAATGACAGATGGCACACAGTGCATCCGATGACAGATGGCACACAGTGCATCCAATGACAGATGGCACACAGTGCATCCAATGACAGATGGCACACAGTGCATCCGATGACGAACAGCACACAGTGCATCCGATGACGAACAGCACACAGTGCATCCGATGACGAACAGCACACAGTGCATCCGATGACGAACAGCACACAGTGCATCCGATGACGAACAGCACACAGTGCATCCGATGACAAACAGCACACAGTGCATCCAATGACAGATGGCACACAGTGCATCCAATGACAGACGGCACACAGTGCATCCAATGACAGACAGCACACATTGCATCATCCAATGACAGACGGCACACAGTGCATCCAATGACAGATGGCACACAGTGCATCCAATGACAGATGGCACACAGTGCATCCAATGACAAACGGCACACAGTGCATCCAATGACAGACGGCACACAGTGCATCCGATGACAGACGGCACACAGTGCATGCAATGACAGATGGCACACAGTGCATCATCCAATGACAGATGGCACACAGTGCATCCAATGACAGACGGCACACAGTGCATCATCCAATGACAGATGGCACACAGTGCATCCAATGACAGATGGCACACAGTGCATCATCCAATGACAGATGGCACACATTGCATCATCCAATGACAGATGGCACACAGTGCATCCAATGACAGATGGCACACAGTGCATCATCCAATGACAGATGGCACACAGTGCATCCAATGACAGACAGCACACAGTGCATCATCCAATGACAGATGGCACACAGTGCATCATCCAATGACAGATGGCACACAGTGCATCATCCAATGACAGATGGCACACAGTGCATCCAATGACAGACAGCACACAGTGCATCATCCAATGACAGATGGCACACAGTGCATCATCCAATGACAGATGGCACACAGTGCATGCGATGACAGACGGCACACAGTGCATCTGATGACAGATGGCACAAAGTACATCATCCAATGACAGATGGCACAAAGTACATCATCCAATGACAGATGGCACAAAGTACATCCTCCAATGACAGCCACACACTGTTACACACGTCTGACCAGTCTCTACCCGTTGCTACACACATCTGACCAGTCTCCACACACTGTTACACAAGTCTGACCAGTCTCCACCCGCTGTTACACACATCTGACCAGTCTCCACACATTGTTACACACATCTGACCAGTCTCCACACATTGTTACACACGTCTGACCAGTCTCCATACACTGTTACATACGTCTGACCAGTCTCCACACACTGTTACACACATCTGACCAGTTTCCAGACACTGTTACACACGTCTGACCAGTCTCCACACACTGTTACACACATCTGACCAGTCTCCACACACTGTTACACACATCTGACCAGTCTCCACACACTGTTACACACGTCTGACCAGTCTCTACACATTGTTACATACATTTGACCAGTCTCCACACACTGTTACACACATCTGACCAGTCTCCACACACTGTTACACACGTCTGACCAGTCTCTACACATTGTTACATACATCTGACCAGTCTCCACACACTGTTACACACGTCTGACCAGTCTCTACACATTGTTACATACATCTGACCAGTCTCCACACACTGTTACACACGTCTGACCAGTCTCTACCCGCTGTGCATCCGATGACAGACGACACACAGTACATCTGATGACAGCACACAGTGCATTATCCAATGACAGATGGCCCAGTGTATCTGATGACTTATCTGATGACAGACAGCACACAGTCACAGTGCATCATTCGATGACAGACAGCACACAGTGTATCTGATGACAGACGGCTCACAGTGCATCCAATGACAGCTGGCACACAGTGCATCTGATGACAGACAGCACACAGTGCATCATCCAATGACAGATGGCACACAGTGCATGCGATGACTGACGGCACACAGTGCATCTGATGACAGACGGCACACAGTACATCTGATGACAGCACACAGTGCATTATCCAATGACAGATGGCCCAGTGTATCTGATGACTTATCTGATGACAGACAGCACACAGTCACAGTGCATCATTCGATGACAGACAGCACACAGTGTATCTGATGACAAACGGCACACAGTGCATCCAATGACAGCTGGCACACAGTGCATCCAATGACAGCTGGCATACAGTGCATCCAATGACAGACAGCACACAGTGCATCATCCAATGACAGACAGCACACATTGCATCATCCAATGACAGATGGCACACAGTGCATCCAATGACAGACAGCACACATTGCATCATCCAATGACAGACAGCACACAGTGCATCCAATGACAGATGGCACACAGTGCATCCAATGACAGATGGCACACAGTGCATCCAATGACAGATGGCACACAGTGCATCCAATGACAGACAGCACACATTGCATCATCCAATGACAGACAGCACACATTGCATCATCCAATGACAGATGGCACACAGTGCATCCAATGACAGATGGCACACAGTGCATCCAATGACAGACAGCACACATTGCATCATCCAATGACAGACAGCACACATTGCATCATCCAATGACATATGGCACACAGTGCATCCAATGACAGACAGCACACATTGCATCATCCAATGACAGATGGCACACAGTGCATCCAATGACAGACAGCACACATTGCATCATCCAATGACATATGGCACACAGTGCATCCAATGACAGACAGCACACATTGCATCATCCAATGACATATGGCACACAGTGCATCCAATGACAGACAGCACACATTGCATCATCCAATGACAGATGGCACACAGTGCATCCAATGACAGACAGCACACATTGCATCATCCAATGACAGATGGCACACAGTGCATGCGATGACAGATGGCACACAGTGCATCCAATGACAGATGGCACACAGTGCATCCAATGACAGATGGCACACAGTGCATCCAATGACAGATGGCACACAGTGCATCCAATGACAGATGGCACACAGTGCATCCAATGACAGATGGCACACAGTGCATCCAATGACAGATGGCACACATTGCATCATCCAATGACAGATGGCACACAGTGCATGCGATGACAGACGGCACACATTGCATCTGATGACAGACGACACACATTGCATCATCCAATGACAGATGGCACACAGTGCATCCAATGACAGACAGCACACATTGCATCATCCAATGACAGATGGCACACAGTGCATCCAATGACAGATGGCACACAGTGCATCCAATGACAGACAGCACACATTGCATCATCCAATGACAGATGGCACACAGTGCATCCAATGACAGATGGCACACAGTGCATCCAATGACAGATGGCACACAGTGCATCCAATGACAGATGGCACACAGTGCATCCAATGACAGACAGCACACATTGCATCATCCAATGACAGATGGCACACAGTGCATCCAATGACAGATGGCACACAGTGCATCCAATGACAGACAGCACACATTGCATCATCCAATGACAGCTGGCACACAGTGCATCCAATGACAGACAGCACACATTGCATCATCCAATGACAGATGGCACACAGTGCATCCAATGACAGATGGCACACAGTGCATCCAATGACAGACAGCACACATTGCATCATCCAATGACAGACAGCACACATTGCATCATCCAATGACAGATGGCACACAGTGCATCCAATGACAGACAGCACACATTGCATCATCCAATGACAGATGGCACACATTGCATCATCCAATGACAGATGGCACACAGTGCATCCAATGACAGATGGCACACAGTGCATCCAATGACAGACAGCACACATTGCATCATCCAATGACAGATGGCACACAGTGCATCCAATGACAGATGGCACACAGTGCATCCAATGACAGATGGCACACAGTGCATCCAATGACAGATGGCACACAGTGCATCCAATGACAGACAGCACACATTGCATCATCCAATGACAGATGGCACACAGTGCATCCAATGACAGATGGCACACAGTGCATCCAATGACAGACAGCACACATTGCATCATCCAATGACAGCTGGCACACAGTGCATCCAATGACAGACAGCACACATTGCATCATCCAATGACAGATGGCACACAGTGCATCCAATGACAGATGGCACACAGTGCATCCAATGACAGACAGCACACATTGCATCATCCAATGACAGACAGCACACATTGCATCATCCAATGACAGATGGCACACAGTGCATCCAATGACAGACAGCACACATTGCATCATCCAATGACAGATGGCACACATTGCATCATCCAATGACAGATGGCACACAGTGCATGCGATGACAGATGGCACACAGTGCATCCAATGACAGCTGGCACACAGTGCATCCAATGACAGACAGCACACATTGCATCATCCAATGACAGACAGCACACATTGCATCATCCAATGACAGATGGCACACAGTGCATCCAATGACAGCTGGCACACAGTGCATCCAATGACAGACAGCACACATTGCATCATCCAATGACAGACAGCACACATTGCATCATCCAATGACAGATGGCACACAGTGCATCCAATGACAGACAGCACACATTGCATCATCCAATGACAGATGGCACACATTGCATCATCCAATGACAGATGGCACACAGTGCATGCGATGACAGATGGCACACAGTGCATCCAATGACAGATGGCACACAGTGCATCCAATGACAGACAGCACACAGTGCATCATCCAATGACAGATGGCACACATTGCATCATCCAATGACAGATGGCACACAGTGCATGCGATGACAGACAGCACACATTGCATCATCCAATGACAGATGGCACACATTGCATCATCCAATGACAGATGGCACACAGTGCATGCGATGACAGATGGCACACAGTGCATCCAATGACAGATGGCACACAGTGCATCCAATGACAGATGGCACACAGTGCATCATCCGATGACAGATGGCACACAGTGCATCCAATGACAGCTGGCATACAGTGCATCCAATGACAGACAGCACACAGTGCATCCAATGACAGCACACAGTGCAACTGATGACAGAACTTCATAGCTCGACTAGGCAGAGGGCCTAAGCAGTCCCAGAGCATGTGTAAGTACTGTAACCCCACACCTCCATATTAGTACATACAGAGCTGACAAGGTGTGGTACTGCATTTTTACCACTAAGTGTTAACAGTCTGTGTAATAATGCCAAAAGCAGACTAATCCTCACAACAGTTGTTTCCCTTTTATGGGACTTTATATAAGAGTGCAACTGTGCTGTTCAGTAGTTTTAACCCTTACCGTGGCGTCATAAAAAAGCCATCACTGTCCTTCTGTGGCAAATTAACAAGGACTTCGGAAGAAAAAAACGCACCACCTTACTTCTTTTCATCATAGCTCCTTAACAGTACAACTTACCCAGACACAATGTGTTGGTGAAATGTTCAGAAATGAACCAACAACAACATAAAACAAGCACTGTCTTTCTATTTTCAATCTATATTTATTCATAATTTTTCAAACTGACAAAATTAGGAAATTTGAGGCATCATTAATTGGCCAAGCTCAATTGTACACAAGAATTTCCAGTGCTAAAATTATAAAGAAATTGTCTGAAGATGGTCTCATGATACATTAGGAAAAACAAATTATTTCTCATGCACTTAGTGTTCTCAAAATCATGATACATCATTAGGAAACCATGTGTTGTACAAAAAATCCACAAGGGTTATTTCCAGACACCTCCTGATACATTTATTATTTATATTATTTTTGTTCAGCTATGCAATACATGCTGACAAAATATGTTGCTAAAATGTTACTAATGCTCCAAGGAAAGAGAGGGCCCAACATTCTAAATGCCAAGTATAAAATCATGTATACACTAATTTGTCACCTTACATGCAAAAATATATGGTATTCCAAAGAGAATCAAAAAGAGTCCAGTCAACTACAGAAGGAATATTTGAATGCTAAGGGTAAGTATCAAGGAAGACTGAACCATTCTCATTCTAAAAAATCTGATTGTCTCATTGGCACCACCAGTGGAGGTGGAAGGGGTGGGGGAGACACCACCAGTGGAGGTAGAAGGGGTGGGGGAGGGACCACCAGTTGCTTCAGACTGCTGTAAGAATCTCTCATAATCAGTCCTCTTGTGGTATGCTTCAAAGCAAGGAGTCACACAGAGGGGCTTGTAGAGTAATATTTGGACAAGCTTGACTTGATGACGAGTTCAGTGATCAAAATGACTGCAAGGAACACGCACATTTCATCTTTGGTGACGTGACAGGTTTCCAGCTCAGCTGCGAAGTCGAGAGTGCAGCGATGGATTGGTCGTGCGGATCTTCTCAGCATACAGATTGGTCTGGTCAACCATCACTTCTACGATAGAGTCATCGATGAACAGTTTGAAGAAATTAATGGGCTCTGGATTCGAAGGCAAATTCACACACAGCTTCAACTCACCCGTGAAGGGGCATTGCAGCACTTCGCTCCTCTCCCTCGACCAGTCATTGTTTACATTCGTAACATTGTGATTGTCTTCGATCTCGCGATCAGTCATTCAGTGGGTGCCTGGGCGATGGGAGACAGATTGTTTTCATCAGGGATGCCTCTTCGAATTGCTAAGTCTCCATTGTCATTACAGTCATAATCGGAATCTTCACTGAAGTCTAGAAACTGCACATCTTCGAAGACATTTCTAGGACGCCGGCACAGAGCAGCCATTGCGAATTCCAACGTTCGCTTGACGCACAACAACGCCTAAATTTAGCTTGCAAACTCGTTCTCGCAAAAAATCTAGTGCTATATGATAGTCAAACCAAGGCCCTATCTCTTATCTCTAGGTAGCGACCATTCTCTGCAAGCTAAACATGCCTATCATGTAGCTGTAGAGCTAAGACAACACATGGGGTATCGAGCGCGTCTTAATACGCGACTGCCACAGTGGCGCAGCTAGGCGGAGCGCGTCTCAGTACGCGACTGCCACGGTAAGGGTTAATGGACTGTAGGACGACAACGTTTAGCTGCTCTCAGTTATACCATTTCAGACGTGTTGATAGGGCTTGCAATTTTATTACACAATGCAAGCCTTTATTGCACCAAAAAGTGATTAAATAGTTACCCTATGGAGTAAAAAGGAGAGGCAGTGATAATCACAGGCACGGAGAGTGACAGTACCAAATCATTTGGACTGGTGACTTCTGCAAGATACCATGGACTGTGATGGGGCATGTGGTTGAGCATCACATTAGTAATTGACATAAATTTATCATGAGACATTCATAAAACACATATTACTGTAGACTCCATGAATACAGTTGTGCTCTGAACTTGAGATTCGAGGAGAGACAAAGTAGCTTACCTTTTCTGGAAGACCACCACAGGGTCACGAAGCAGGTCAGAGAGATCAATGGTCTTGCCCTTAGTAATAACATCTGGATGCTTGCGCGCCATCAGCCAGCCCATGTGCGAGAAGAAAAAGCCTCGCTTGGCATTGTGGGGGTCAGCGTTGGTCTCCGAGTACTTATGGTGCACTCTGTGGTCTCGAGCCCACTCAAAGATGTGGTTCTGAGGACAGCAAACAAATAGCTATCAATCAAGGAGTTTTTAAAGCTCATTTTTATTCTATTCTCTAGGTAGTAACGTGGAAGTTTAATTTCATATATTTTCATTTGATATGATTTCATATGAGGCTAGGCGCCGAACATAGTCGTTAGCGGCGCGTAGCCTCAATAGAGCCTACCACATTAGCATATTTTTGCCCGCTTACAACAAGGAAAATATGGTATAGGGAACTAGTCTAGTCTTGAATTCGTCTCTGTACTATGGTTTGCCAGCTTTAGATCCACACACAGATCTTTCCCGGCCAGACAATAAATTTGATCAGCAATGCACTACGAGGCGCGAAGTAAACAGCGATGGCGGCGTAGCGTCGATTGCAGCGCGAGATGGATGAACGAGTGGAAATTGCTATAGAGGAGGGTTCTGATGCTGAAGTGGATGCTTTGTATGAGATAGGAACTGATGTAGATGATCCCTTTCATGATGATGATGATAGTGGTGATTTTCCTCTCGCTAATGACGAGGTATCAGACAGCGAGGATGAGAGCGAAGTTGTCAATGTGGCTGAAACGAGGTCGAGCTCGCCATAAGCTGCTCTGTAGTTCATTGTAGGCTCATATTGGTTGTAACTCGGGACTAATATACACAATCATCACAAAATTTCTCCAGTGTGTTTTTGTGATGATCCCTTTCATGATGATGATGATATTAGTGATTTTCCTCTCGCTAATGATGAGGTATCAGAGCGAGGATGAAACTACGTCGAACTCGCCATCAGCTGCTCGGTAGTTCATTGTAGGCTCATATTGGTTGTAACTCAGGACTAATACACACAATCATCACAAAATTTCTCCAGTGTGTTTTTGTGCCATGTTTTGAAGTTCACTTTTTTTTTTAGAGCTCTAGACCAAGAAACAAGCAGTGGGCACTATGAGAAAGAGAGCTGGGTCAAGGACCTATTTTTTTCAAAATAGTGACTCTACTTACTTTCATGGCAAGTGTAGTGTTTTCTTAGCTTGACAAAGTGCAGCATTTGGCTAGTTTTGGCAAATAAAGACCTTTCTAGCCATACCACTTTTAGCTTTGTAGCTACAGTATTTATTTTACAACGATTTTTCAAACTTGGTCCATTTTCCTGCGATTCCAGGGGACAGACGCACTAGAAATTCTGCACCTTGAATGAGTTAACACTATGTATATACACACACACATACACACACACTCATGATACATATATACACACATACATGTGTGCACACACACACACACACACAGTGCAAACCTCACCTGGTAGGCAAGGGTTTGCCAGATGCACAGCAAAATGCGGAGGGGGAGTCGCGCCTTGTAGGAGCGATGTGCCCAAAGACGGTGTGCCCCAGCTGTGATGCCCAAGCCTGCCACCAAGTAGAGTGCCACCGCTGCCAGCAAAAAGCAATACAGTCTTTGGTATCAATCAAGAAATATTAATGCTAGGGATAAATACACACACACACTCTCTCTCTCTTTTCATTCTCCTTCTCTCCACACAAATTTACACATCTGCACTCCTTTCTTCTGAGTTCTCCCATTAAAAGAAAATATATATGAGCAATTCTAAAAAGGTGGCAAGAAAAGTGTGACATTAGACCTAATTAGTAAAAATCATCAGATTTGACTGAAATCAGCATATAATGTTAGAACAAACTGTATTTTATCATAAATTATGAATAAAAAGATAGTTTGCTATTTTGTGTGTGTGTATGTGAGCGTTAAAGTGGAAAAAGGTGAATGTTGACTAGTCATTCATGTCATAAAAAAACCACAAATATCTGTTATTACCAAAAATGTCACACTAACTATTCTTACTATATTAGATGTCATTCCTAATGCAATAACATCCTGTAAAACAATTATATTAAAAAAAACAATTGAATTTGGTAATTATAAAGCATTTGTAATGTCATCGGTGACTAGTCAACATATCCGTTTGTACACTTTCTCAGTAATTACAAAAAACAAGCAATACAGACACCAACTACTGTCTGTGTACTAAAAATGACAACATTTATTCACTGTAGCAAAGGTACAGCTTAAAATTGCCGTTTTGCAGCAATTTAATTCAAGAAATCAATTTTGTGTCATCAGTGACAAGTCAACACAGGAAACCGATGTTTGCTTCGGCGGCCGACGTTCAGGTCGGAAGCAGTCGAAGTACGGTTCGGCCGTTTCCGACCACCACTTCCGTCAGTCGAAGTACGGTTCGGCCGTTTCCGCCAGCCACTTCCGCCGTGACACGCTGTGATCACGCACACAAGCGGCCAATCAGAGCCTAGCTGACAGACAGGCCGTTATTTCGAAGCTTTCCATTGGTTTGCACTGGCCTCTAATTTCTATCTCGTGTGCCTTCGGTAATTATTCTTCGGTACCGGAAACAGTTGCAACGTAAAGCCGGGAAATGAAGCTTCGATGCGATACCAAACATGTGGCGTTCTTTGGAAGGAAGATGCTGAAACTAAGCTTTCAAATCTGTGCATTTTGGCTGCCTGGTTAGTACTTTGTTGCCTCGGCACTCGTCCACAATTTATGATGACACAAATACAAAAACTCTTACCTCTTCGTTTGCGCTCCATTTTACCTCGTGTTGCTCGGTCAGCACTTCTGGCATATATGTGTTAGAACGAAATTATGGATCGGGAACAGAAAAGTTTCGAAGAAAATTCATCTTTTTTCGCTTTTGTTGATTCGGCACATTATGACGGAAATTTGATGCTAAACTTTCACATCCTACAACTCCTTAAAAACGCATTGATTAATTTTCTGAGAATTATGACGATATTATCGATAACTTTACACCAATCCTGGATCCAATCCAATAAACCACGCCGAAAATAGTTGATCTTATCGTACACTGAAAAATTCGTCTGCAATGACACGACGCCGTGACGAGGCAAACGCGGATTTTGAAGCCAAATAAAATCAGATTAGGTTGGTAACATTCAGTTCTAGTTGCTGGCAGTTGAGCATTAACTATTTTCTTGTCTAAAAACCACCAGATGTTAGAAAACAAATGTGGGGTTCAAGAGAAAACGGAATCCTTTTCCTCTTGGTGAAAAATGTCACGTTTGGTAATGGCGGTTTTTCACGTTTCTCTTTAAATACATGCGGACCATTCACACACAAAAGCAACAATCGGAACAGATTTATTATATGTATATCTTTAATCTTTTCTCTACAATATGATATAAACGTAACATCATAAAATGTTTGTAGTTTTTGTGTTATTTACACTCTACTGGACAACCATGCGCCATTGCCACCTTTTTAGAATTGCTCATATATTACTTCTTGTACACACAACACACATACATCTGCTGCTCGTGATCATTCCTGAGCATTGAAAAGTATAAAAAGTTTATTGTCTGACACTATCATTAAATCTATAGTCTTTGCATCTGATTTTTTTTTTCTTTTGAAGCACGTCATATTACTGCAGTGTCCACGGATACTTGTATGTGATCCTCTCCATTTTGTTTTGTATTTCTTCAAAGTTCCTTGCATTTTCCCAAATGAATTAGTCTCTTTAAGTTAGAAACAGAAGGGCCAAACAAGGGCTAACAATCGCGGATACCAGAACACACACCTGAAGATTGTCCTAGCAGTAACCCAACTTTGCTCAGCTTGGGTGCATATATGCACAGACACATAAAAGTATCAGTACTATATCTATGCCAGCTTTGTTGTTGTTTATATCCTGGTGGCTGACAAGACTAGTAATAACATAGTGACCTGATCTGCATATCTTTATCTCTCCGATAAAACTGAGGCGTGTTCAGGAGGGCGAGTGATCGCGGTCTCTCGCGCAAACTCGCCAAGCCTTCCCTTCTGAACAGGTCAGCTCGCCGAGAGCTCGCGAACTGACCGCGATCCCATTTTTGAGCAGGCGCGCCTTGAAATCCAAAATGGCTTCCTCGGATACAATGCCGTGCGTGTTCGTCCGACTAAACCTTGCCGACCACAACCTGGGCCGAAGTTACACCATCCTGGTGCCGGATGATGTGAACGAAAGAGTAACAACAGGTAAGAATCATCGCTCTGTTCGTTTGGGTTCTCACCAGAGTCAATTTATTACGAAAACTGTCCATCAGCCGGCTAGCGCCACCGTAAAGGGAAGTAACAAAGCAGCGTCCAATCATGATTACGTCCCTTGTCCAGTGTTTGACAGTTGTCTTCGTAGTCGACATACTTCAACCGGTCCCCTCCTTCCATGTAGCGTCTTTGATCCTTGTAGACAGACGAGGGTCACGAGCAACAGGAATATACATATATAAATTTATAGATCAATGGGGTTGCACGTCTGTGCAGACGATAATTTTTATGTTACTGCTTTCATCACGAGTGCGACAACGAAGAACAAGCAGAAGTTATGATGAAGAAGCTTGTTTACCTGAACAGATGTGCTGTTCATCCGAAAATGACATTTGAACTGAGTGTCACTGTAACGAGGCGAACGGTGCAACCGATTCAGAAGCCAATTCGAGCATTGCCACCTCGAAGATTACGCTTTTACGACGGTGGGTAGTCGAAGAGTCAGCATTGGACGCCATCTTGGCGTGCGCACACTTGTTCAGTGTTGTTCAGGAGGGCGCAGTTTGAGCTCGCGCGAACTCACTGAGTACTCTGCGCCTCCTGAACACGCCTCTGGTGTCCTAATACTCAACAACAGCCCACTGATGACAAAAATAACAAGCAATGACAAAAATGTGTTTAATGAGCAATGCCCAATAGGACACTGATAAGTAATCAGCTGCAAAAAATGTCATCTTGCACAAGCCATCTCATCAAATGGTGCCAGGTGACACGATTCTAATGAGTGGTAATAATCCATTTCAATACAGGATTAGAAGATGACCAAATTTCTTTTACTGGTTAACCTGACTACTTCATCTTGCCAGTGAGTCACAAGTGGTGCCAGCAGACGCAGAAGTGCAGGTCTCATCACAAGTTACTTGATGCAGAGCAGAGGGCTCTTTCTGAATGACCTACATTACTAGCTCTACGGACATCAGTCAAGCCAAAGAGAAGAGAATTTCCTTCTGGTTTGATCTGAGGTGTTCTGCTTACATCCCTGTCTCGTTTAGAACCCCACCCCCACCCCCCAACCCACCCACACAACCTCCACATCTAAACATTTCAATTATTATTTTAGGGGGATAACAGCAATCACACTTCAACTTAGTTCAAGGGGATTTGTTGTTTTCTTTCCCCCCCCCCTCTCAATGAGGCATATACATGTGTGTATTCCACCATTCAGCTACATATCAGCAAAGCCAGCTACATGTATATTTTTCCATTCAACTTGTATGAAGTAACAAACACACCACGTTGGAAAAACTTGCAGAAACTCATGACCCCGATCAGCTCTCTCTCTCTCTCTCTCTCTCTCTCTCTCTCTCTCCCTCCCTCCCTCCCTCCCTCCCTCCCTCCCTCTCTCTCTCTCTCTCTCTCTCTCTCTCTCTCTCTCTCTCTCTCTCACACACACACAGGGGCGCACATGCACACACACACACACACACACAGAGAAAAACTTCCACCCAACATCTAGTGGGGTCAGATACTGTGATGGGCAGCAGACTGGCACTTGCACACAATGGCTGAGTTGGAGTCAGCAAGTGCAGCCCTGACCACCACACCCTTGGTGTGTAGTCTGCACAAACAGCACACGGCCTCCACACTCCCTTTCTCCCAGTCTCTTCCACCCCCATTCCCCCTCTCAACCTCCATTCAGTCTCACCCACTGACATGACTCCCTCAGAATCTGCCAGTCTTCTCTCTAAAGCACCCTCCCCTCCATCACCTACAGACTAGGATGAGGACTCTAGGGGTGGAAGGAAAGAACATATGCATACACTCACTTCCATGCAATTCAAAGCACTTACTTGCACACATGCACACACTCACATATGCACCCATATCCAAACCTGCATGCTCACTCTCGTACACATCAACCTATCCATGCATGTACACATGCTTATGTCCACAAACTCTCCACTCCACCCTCATCCACACTCACCAAAGCCTCATAACATACATATGCCCACCCATACATTCATGCACAAGTTTACAAACATGTGCACACACACACACACACACACACACAAGTACTACTCACACCAGAGGATGGTGAGCATCTTGGCCTGAGGCAGCAGAGTCAGGGAGTAGAGGGCTGCCAGGTGGAGGGAGAGGAAGATGCCAACATTAGGCCAGACAATCTTGAGGGGGACTTGTTGCTGGCTGTCATCTGGGGCAACAGGCTCATGTC